>JAUMHI010000055.1:10837537-10896219 GCA_032359435.1 Enteromius unitaeniatus
ACTTTTTTGTGTGGAAAGCCCGCTTTTATTATGCAACTGTAGGAAGGCGTTCGGAAATGTCAACGGATGAGAGCATCAGCGCACACGGGGCAAAAAGCCCCGTTATAACACAGACGCACATTCACGCTGATGTGACCGAGCCCAAGCATCCTTTCTAAATATCTGTCCGAACTGTATAGATAATCTAATAGGTAACATGAAATGCTCCCACACACTAGATTTTTACGACGCTAGCGCATCCTCCAACTCCAGGCATCCTTCCTTTTCTCTCCCACTTGCCATTTCTTCACATACAGTATTGTGACCTGCAGCCCTCACTCCACACTGTAGACACTTAAATTCTTTTGTGCGAAAGGGAAACACACTGACGTTACAATTTTAATGTAACGTTTTAATATTAATGATTTAATTAACAGAGACAAAACAAAAACCAGCAAACAAACAAAATATAAACTATACATCTTTTTTCAGTCTAACGGCTCCTGTATCAGCGTGTGATACAGGAGCCATTCTTCTGCAGGTGCTTCATGTGTGCTGAGGATTAGCTGAGGCTGAAAAGGTCATGCACCCTTCCTGGCATTTCTGAGTCAGCCCAGATCCAGTAAGCTCAGATGCAATAACCCTCAGTGTTAAATGCTCAGCCCTACAGTCTTTAAAGAAAAAAGACCCCCCACCACACACACACAAAGTGCCCACTGGAGTGCAATATCGTAACAATTTCTCAGTTCTCGACCACAACAAAAACTGCAACAGGATAACCGACTTCCATTTGAGTGCACTAACATCTTAGAGACTCCTTCTTTAGCAGTCTACCAAAGCCTTGTCACATTTAGTTAGCATTATTGACAAACAACATTCACATGGAGCAATGCCTCTCAGAGCTAGAGAAAATTATACATTTATTATTAAGCATGCAACTGTTAAACTAATGATCATAAATGATCTTGAATGAATGCTATATTGACCAGAGGGCTTTCAAAACTGCATTTGGCTTGTGACAAAGACTATAAACCATGTAGTTTTGTTAATATTCATTTGCAAGCTCAAAGCAAAGAGCTGAGTTTCTGTGGTTCTGCCATGAATGCATAAACTAGAGTCTAAGCAAGGGTGTTTGCGCTGAAAACCCAAAAAGGAATACAAAGATAATTAACAGAAAATTTTTTAAATGACTTCAATATAAAGTTGTTATTAAAAAAAACAAAGAAAAACTTTTTGTTTGCATGGTTTTAACAAATACTATTACAGCATTGTTTGCTTGTTATTAGTAAACTGCTAAAATTACTCAAACAACTTTTGGAACTGAAAAATAACACAGAAGGAGGCTTTGCCTCTTTTCACCACACACCAGTACAAAGATCATTTTGAAATTCTAGCTGTGTGATCGCTGCATGTTCAGAAACACCATGTGGTGAATGCTGCTCTGAACAACAGAATGTTGACTCTAGTAACACTTTGTGTAGCAACATAAGTGGAATTTTGGTTATATTCTGATATACATATGAGTTACATAAATGTGATTAGCATGAGCAAGATATATTTTGGTTACATTATATGCAACCAACATAGCGTTGCTCTTTTTTCTTTTTTTTTACGTACAATGCATGCTTGGGTTTATAACAAATATGCTCACTATTACATGTACAGTATAACAACAACAAGTTCTGGAATATAAAGGCTTAACCAGGACATATAACTAAATCAGGCCCCATTTACAGTAGTGTGTTTTAGAATGAAAACGACACTTGTTTACACTGCCGTTTACGTTTCAGATTACACAACACAACCTAAAATGCATGTCACATGACCATTTATGCAGATACCCATATGGATGTATGTAGATTTCCTATTATTTAGATTACTGACACATCTATGTGTTTGGAGCGGACGAATGGGAAACCTTGAAACACATATCTATGGGTACAACTATGAGCATAAGGTTACTGTTTAAACGGTCGTCGCAGAGCGAATGTGGGCAGTAACACCATCATTTTCAAAAGTTTCCGTTTTGCTCCGTTTGCACTGAAACGCAACCCTAGAGTTTTCAAATTAAAAAAGGGTCTGCAGTGGGGTTTTTTCTCACTTTTCAACCTCAAAAACGTGAAAATGAAAATGCATTAGTGTAAACGGGGCTTTAAAAAATGTTTATTACAATATGGTCCCAGAGTAGGATCTTCAGCCATACGCACCCTATTTTATATTTCTGAACACCTATTGGAAAGACAGTTTCACAATTTACACGGCCACTGATACAGTACATAACAGGCCTGTGCCACTTAAGATAGTATAATGTATAAAAGACTGTGAAAGTGCTTCCTTTAGTATTCACCCCTGCAGCCGTCGCTCTCTTTTAGCTCCGAAGGGAAAGTTTACCCCATGTGCGCCTTGCACAAAGTCCCTGGTTATGCAAGAAAATATGAATCATTCATGCTTTCAGCCCGAAAGCTACAGCTCTGAGAACAGGGGCAGTGACATCAGTAATGAACCCAGCCACAACAACACTCTCAGGCACAGCAATCACAATCTTAAAATTACCATGCATGCATGTTTGGGACTGTATGTTCAATTGTGATATTTAGAATAAAAATGTTTACATGTTGTAGCTTGTTCAGTTGAAGTATATACACTAGTATACATAAACAACTGATGAAATGGTATTCATAGTTTAGATGTGCTGCCTAAATGTGGCATGCTAATCTTGACACTCACTACAGTTTTAAAAGTGTTGGAAATATATTTATCACCGAGATGTTTGGAGCAGAATGGCCTCTGTCTCAACGTTTAATCTTGACAGAACCAGTTTGCCTCTATTTCTAGTTCATAAGTCTATGGCAGGGCCAAAAAATGCCAAAACACATTAGCTTCATTCACACAGAGATACCAGAAAATGTCCGTAAAATTACCAGAACCACTTTCCTGGTAAATTCTAAATTGCACTGTTCACACAAGCAATGGCATTCTGACTTTTTTTCTGGAAAAGCGCCATTCACGCATCCTGGTCATTTCTGTGACATCATGATTAACCTCTAAACAGCTGCGCTTGTATTTGTTATTACTCTATAAAAAAAGACTTTTGCTAGTAAATAAAAGAGGAACATATCTAGGTGCATGTAACACCGAAAAATAACACCCACTGCTAATTTACTATCAACACTGTAAAAAAAGCTGATTGAAAATCTTCAAACTTAACCTTTAATCATCCTAACTAGTAAAAGCAGGGGGGCAGGCAATATGTGCCGGACAGATCCAGAGATGTCCATGCATAAACAATATCCCATTATCAGAACTGTGAAACACAGAGAGAAAAAGACATGGAGCTTCTGGGAGCTAATGCTACAGGCAATGCCTGCAGGGCAAAAAGTTTGAAGATTGAGAGTTAGTCTCCTAGAAACAAATGCATAAAAAACACATGCATGCACACAATCACACAACACACACACAAACACACAGAGGGAAAGCATGCCCACATGAATTGAATGTATTTAAGCAGCTTTTATAAAAGACATTGAGTAATAATGTATACACACACATGCACTCCAACTTTTTAAAGTCTCAAAACTCCATTTTAGCACAATGAATAATGAAGCGCACATCCAAAATGCAGCAATTAGCTCAGTGGATTTGCACCACACATCTGCGACAGACATGCTCTCCTCTGATATTAAAATGCCGCTTTTAGAGACTTTTACACTTCATGAAAATCCAATGCTTCACCGTGAGCACACTAAGGGGCAAAGACACACAGTCAGCACAGCGCAGTGAGCACTTCCTCTTTAGAGAGAGAAAATGCATACAAGAGCGCATTTAATCTTTATAGCGATTGGCCAAAGCTCCACCTCTGCCTGTTTTCTGATGAACACTCACTTATTGTTTGAAATTTGTCTACGAGCTGAAAAAGATGCCATTGTGCATGTTTTCAGAAATTTATTTCTTTATTTATGTTTGCTGTTGGAAATAGCTTCGCTGTTTAACAATGCCTCAGCATAATTGTGCTGATAATGAACTTGTTTAGTGGACTGTTATACGGAGTATTTGCAAAATATGGCATATGGAAACGATAGCATTAAAAGCAGTTCCGGACTCTAAGCATGTGTCATGAATTACATTGCGCTGAGTAGACTGGCACAGCAGCTTATTCGCAACAAGAAGAATCACTTTATATGTACTCTATACATTTCATCTAAACTGGGAACAATGATTAAACCCACTAATGTTAGATAAGTATTTAAAATGACTAAAAAGCTAGTGTCAAAATGGCTTTTGAATCTAAAGATAATATTATTAATGCACAAATCACTTACACATGGTTAATATGATCACTTCACATCACATTTGTGTAAAGAACTACTTGCTGAGGAAAATGTTTATTTCATTTTATTTTCCCTATGTTACCAACTAGACTGCCACTGGTGACCACTCAATAGATAATAAAATAGCCTTATGTTATTTATATCATTACACCACTGCATGTCATTTCTGTCTCTACTTTAAGTTCCGCCGCACACACAAGTGAGCACACTCCCGCTGTAAAAAGTATTTGTCAATATTTAACCACAAAAAAAGATTAATTTTGCCCCTCGCTGTGTTAATGCATGGCGCAGACACCGCGTTTACTAGCATACTGACCTGCACGTGACGCTTCCGGTGATATTAACGTCTTGCGTCTCACTAAATGAGGACATAAATACAGCTACATGAATAACATCTCCAGAACTGCTCCGAGGGTTACTTCAAGAACATTTGAGCGTTTTATTAGAGTAAATCTATCGTCATATATATATATATATATATATGAACAAAGAACTGTAAACGTATTCATGGCTAGCCGTCAAAATAAAAGTTCGGGTTGGACATGGCAGCAGAAATATATTACTATTGTTCAGTAGAATGTAGAAAACAGGATAATTAAAAAAATATAAAAACAGTATTTCTATATGTGTGTGTGTGTATATATATATATATATATATATATATATATATATAATATAATTTGTATGTTTTTTTTTCTCTCCGTGCAGTGGCTCAGGAGTTGAGGTTTTGTGTCTATAAATGTCAACAAGCTGAATATTTTTTTTTTGTGTGAAAAAGTTGCCTGTCAAGAGAAGTCAAAATTTATTTCTATAGCACATTAAAAGCAACAGAGTTGCACCAAAGTGCTGAGCATGACCTTAAAATATTACCAGTAAACATAAAACTTAAGCATAAAATTAAACCATAACCAACAAACCTATTGCAATACATAGGACGGGTGACCGAAGGACCCTCTTTTCTGACTAAAGTGGTGTATTTTCCTGCTGAAGCAGCATATAGGTGAAACCAAAGTACCACTAAACCTTTCAGCGTGGTAGCCATGTCAAAATGTCACGTGTTTATTTCAAACGTGTTGTTAGAAATTATTTATACATAGAACTATAACTTCAACGGAGTAAAATCAAACAAACCATGATAGAATCAATTATCAGTTTAATGTAATGTTCGACGTGTAACACACAGTCGCTGCCACAGAGACAGAGATCCTCGGGGTCACGATGTCCACAAATCCAAATTTCTCCTACAGCACTGTGACTATAATCCTCACCACTCCATTAAATTCTGTTTTATGCTAATCCCATCCCCTTCATCAAAGGCCTGTGTTTTATTGTGTGTGTGAGACAGAGAGACTGAGACAGATTGAAAGGAGGAGCCATGTTAAAAGAAGTGTTTATTTGTTTTAGCAAGGACTCAGATCTGCCTCCATCCTTTTGCAATCCGACTGAAGCTGCAGCTCTGAACTCTGGACCGAGTACAATCGTCATAATCCCTGCTGTCCACATAGTGGCATTTCTATCAGACAGACAAACAAATGCATAAATACAGTTCCATTTTCTCTGACAGCATCTTTTATTTCTATGGAAGGTATTTTAACCTTGTGTATCTGGGTCAACGATGTGACACTCATGCAAGAACACACTAAAAATGCCATTTATACTGACACTGAGTTGAATCTCATTTGTGATGAGCATGCCTTAAATTTGAGAATATGTTTGTCCGTCTTGTTTTAGACTGGTTTCTCATTATTTGGCTATTTGTTCATATTGATATGTCAAAATGTGTCAGTGTGGTGAAACCAACATAATGGAAACATTTTTACTTCCATGTAATATGAAAATATATTGAAAGATATTTAGTACATATTGACTAACCCCAAAACAATGTAATTAATTCACATACCACAAACGTCATATAGCAAAAAAAAAAACCTTGAAAAAAAAATAAAAAATGTTTGAAAACCTATTTGAATGTAATGATTAAGATACTCCAGTGTTTTCAAGGTAAAATGTTCTGTTTTCATTATGGTTACACCACTTGACATTTTAGAAATCATTAAATCAAACTTTTGATAAATGTTATAATTTTTTTTTTTGTAAATAAAAAGTAAAAAAAAGTTTTTCAAATATATATATGTATATATGAAACCAAAATAAATACAAATTACATTTCTAAGAGGCTGGCACTTGCAAGATTTTAGAAAGATTTTTCCTTTTCATCATCTTAGACATCCTTATTTGCCATTTACCCACTTATCTATCATATGCTAGGGTTTAGTAAATGCAAATAAACACAATCGGTTTTTCTCTGGGTTGTCTGTCTACTTTAATGTTCCCTCAGGAGGGTGCTACTGTAGCCAGTCATGGTAGCACTAATGGCCAAGCTACAGTATGGTGAATTATAACCTTTATTAGTGGTTATCACCACCAAAAACCCCTATATTTTTAAAACACATAAATTATAGCATGCTATATTTAGTACACTGTCAAGTGCATGCTATATTTCATGTGGGATCTCTTGATATTGATTTTACACAGCCTGATCATGGTTTAAGAATGTCAGACACAGGCATTTTTCACCCGCTGGGTATGTCAATGATCCATCAAGCGCGCATGAATAATTTTTGTGTATAAATAGTTTTCACGTTCTCAGTGTGGAAATATGGTCCCACTGTATCACAAACATCTCCGCTTTGCCTTGTTTACCATACCTGTAATTATGTTTTTTTTATTATTATTATTATTAAATGAAATGAAATATATATATATACATGAATACACGTTTATTTTACATTGCAATTTTTTTTATAAAAAACATATCTGGTTAGAGATTTTTTATGCCTCAGAATGTCAGTTTTGTACATTTTGTTTTATTTTTTTCATTCTTCTTCTTCCTGGTTCACAGATTAATTTTGTTTTTATAGTTCTGTCATTGTCACCAAAGACAGAAGATGGATGATTTGAGCTATTTATGAAATTGTGTTTGCCGTTTCTTGTTTTGTCTACTAAAACTTTTTAACAGTTACTGCATGGCCCTGTTCTTTCTAAGAAACATTCAATAGGTCAATTTCTTCCCTGAAATACAATTTACTTTCCCTCTGTTCTTCAGTCAGCAATTGTTCCTGTTGTCAATTTGAGACTCTCTCTCCCGTGCGAACAGCTTTTCTTGTACAACAAAAAGCAAAGTGAAAGCAACACTGACAAACTACACTTTGACTGGCTGCCCTCTTCACATATACTCAGATTAGAAGACATGAGCTGGTGTCCCCACTTTGGAAATTGCTACATTGCCTGGAAATATGACAAGAGTAAGTGGTTCAAAAAGCGTATCATGCTTTTACATAAAAGTGAAAAATCACAGTTTGGCTTTGACATATTATGATATTCAAAACCTATTGTGCACTTTTGCGTGAAGGTGATATAAGAGAGGTTAAGTTGCATTTTCAAATGCTTTTCACCGAAAACAGATGATGATAGATGAAGCAGTTCTGTTTTATTTACTTTTTTATGTCTAGGATTTATTCCAACAGCTTCTGTCTGCTGAGTCTCATTTACGCATTTAATGTGTCTCGTTTGATCATTTAACTGGTTATTACGGACTGGTATTGAGCATATAAATGTAATGGAGATAGTATCAATTACTTGCATTCTGAAATTATTATTATTGATAATTATATTAAAAATAAAATCAGAAATATGTGAGACTCCCCACTGCACCATTTGAGCTCGAACGGATTAAAATGCACATCCGAACGCTCATTTTCATCAATAGTTAATTATAAGAAATAGATATTTCACTACGTTAAGAGGCCTCCGTGGCCTTCAATAGGTTCGTAATAAAGCCCACATACACAAATGTGGCATAAACACACACACACGCACACACTTGCTTCCAGGTTCAGTGAGATTAAACAGGAGAGAGGCACACTTCAGCAGAATCCTGGGAGGAAGCGATATATTACTTCTCTCGGCTTCCTCAATATGAGACAATAAAAGCCTGGTGTGCTCTGCAGTTTCCAGTGCTTATTTCAACCCTGAGGAACTCTGTTTCCAGACTCTGGCTATGATGAAGTACAGAACTTGCAGTGCTCTCAAAGACATATTGTTATACGAAAGAAGGTCTGAAACTCTTGAAGCAGCTTATATTATGTAGATGCTTAGACTGGGAGACATATATAAGATTTATTACTATCAAGAATCAGTAAATTGAAATTGCCACCTCTCTACTCTCTCTCATATATACAGTAAGTGCCTTAGTGTGTTGCTGTAACTTTCCAGACTAGGGAAGGTTGAGCTGGTATTTTTCTCTTCGCTTGCAGTTATTAGACTATGGTGATCTCTGCATGCAGTTAATTGTGCTATTTAAATTCTACAGGATTTTTTATCTTAAAAAATACATGAATTCCATTATGTAAGATATTTCTTCTCAGGATTAAGAAAAGACTGCGTTTGCTACAGTCTTTAAATGTGTGGAATGATAACGCAGTTCACTCACTGACCAACAGGGGTCAACACAAGACCCACAGCACAGAGCAACTTTTATAAACTGCCAAAACTGCTACAAGCCCTCATTACGGAATGATAAATATTTCAAATATTAGTATGCTTTATTGTGACATGACCCTGGGATTAGCATGTAACAACAACATTCTATTTGAAATTCAAAAATTACTTTTGGCAGTCCAATTGAATAAGTCAAAACACACACACACACACACACACACACACACACTTTATTCATCACACAGGAAATGTAAGATTCAAATGTTAGTCTTGCTGTGATTAACAAGTTCTTTCCAATTCAAATGTGATTCTGAAAATAACAAGACTGATACAACAGTACTCTTTCCATAATCCTTGAATTTCATGCTGAAAAAACAAAAATAATAATAAAAAAACTTCTGATACACATCTTAGAGTTCACTTTGAAGACTGCGTTAAATCTTTGATCGCATTAAAGGAGAAACTTTAGCAAAATTCACATGACACACATTCAGAATGATAATCTGACCAAAAAAAAAAAAAAAGATCCTTGTCAAATTTCAAGAGGCACAACAACTCTATCTCCCTCTCTCACTTTCTCTCCCGAAACTCTAGAGTCATTTTCGGCCCACACATGAAAACCACAGAGTCTGGTTTCATTGCCCCCAGAGCTCCAAACCTGAGATGCTTTGGACCCTGGAAAGCGCATTTAGTCTGTCTCCATGCCAGCTTTAGTCAAACCACAAAATTAAAGAGAGTGTTATATCTCCTGATACTCTTACATCCGAGACGAGATGGAACTCTCAGAGACCATCTTGCGGGGCTTTTTTTTGCCAGTTTGTACGAGGGACCAAATGCAGGAACAGTGCCGACTGAAAGCAATACAGTGAAAGTGATTTGGTCCATGCTACTGGCAGTGTGTCTAATTTGACACTCATTTAGCTAATAGCGAGGCCCTATCACAAATGGCGCTATTATGTCAGCCTGTTTCTCTGTCCTTCGCCATGCGGAGCCGCAAACTGATATACGTGGTGATCTCCAGGCAATATGCTGCCGCATGTTGGCCGTCAAATCCCCCTCTGTGTATGATTATTCACCAGCCTCGAACAGGTGCAGCCATGCTCTGGCAAATATCAAGTGAGAAAGAGAGACTTGTGTTCCGCTGCCCTACCCCGCGGCCCCTCCCTCGCTTTGCAGGCAGCCTGTCCAATGTAATAGAATCTGCTGACAGCAAATTGCTCACCTGCACATTTGAGGGGAAAAAGCACAGTTTCAAAATGTCCCCCATATGGCACAGACAGGTGTCGGTAAGTGGTCGACACGAATGCTGGTGCAGACGCCACAAGGAAAAGTTTCTCTGGTTGAAGTTAACGAGAGAGAAAGTTTTGAGAAGTCGGATGTTTTTATGACCATATTAAAATGAACAAAAAAATCTACACACTTTCTGCATAGGACAAAAAGGCCACAAAACATTATTATCAATACTGGCAAGGAGGGGAAAGGATGATAGAGAAGTTCATTAAACATGTATTGCCCTTTTGTGACAACCAGCCTATTAAAACATTTTCAGTCAAATTTAAAACAATTATTAAATGTAAAACGGGTCGATTTGTACACAGCTCATTGTTCTAAAAAACTGAGGTGTGCTCTGATTGGCCAGCTATCCAGTACACTTTGACTGCTAGAACACCTCAAGCGTCTGGCAGAAATGTTATATCTCTTACCATCACATGACATGCCTGGACTGACCATAGGGCAATGCCCGCCGGGCCGAGGCACATTTTTGGGCTGGGGCTGTCAGTCAGAATTTAATACTTTTTAAAAAGTTTATTAAGCCATTAAAAAGTTTATTTATCTGAGACACGAATCGCACCCATTGGTTGACTGTCTTAAAGGACATTAAGTTAGTCCAATGAAATCTCAGGCCACGCCCTGCCTCCCAACGATTTATCCAGCGATATGGGATGTTATTGCACCAATTTTTATTTTGTGAGTTTCTATTATACTCAAATAGCCCTGATCAGGACTCAAATAGTCCTGATTTTGCTTAGTTTGACATGTTCCTGGGTTAACATATTTTGTTGACCCTGGAACAACATTTTAATAAAAATTTTTAGTTTTGACCATATCTCTACACCTAAACCTAACCCTACCCATGAGTAATGCCTAAAATCAGAGGAAATGACAGATGACTGACACTGATGTACAAGCACCAAACACTGATTGCAAGCCTAAACTTCCCAAAAACTAAACTATAAACTACATTAATTCTATGTCAATAAAATACTTATTTTCTGGCATTAAATGTGTATTAGATTTAAGCTATGTTTTCAGCAGTCTCTCCACTCCCTCTTCAATACCACTGTGGTACCACTATTAAGTAGGTGTGAAACTGTGTGAAAGTGAACAGGATAATTTCGGATAAAGACATGTATTCTTTTAGACAATGTCCCCCAAAAAGATAAAAGGGTACCAATAAAATTGGTACATTATAATAAACAAGCCACAAGAGATTTTTGAATGTCATAATGACAAAATGTTAAAGTAAATGTTAACATTTTTGCTTATTGGACTTCCCAGAAAAACTGGGAAACTACATTAAATTTATAGAGGTTGATGATGGACTATAAATGCACGCGTAAAAGAGTTCACCTGCTGGACGTTCTGTCACAACTCAATCACAACAGGGTATATATTGAGCTACACACAACAAGTCAGAGTAACAACTTTACATACAACCACAGAGATCTGTTAACATGTACAAACATATTTGAATGCATTTTTAGGAAATGTTCTGTGTTACAAGTTTTTGCATATTTTGTTGTCCTACCGTGCCGTCGGAGCAATGTTTGCTGGGTAGTTTTTGAAACTTTAAAGACGCGATAAGTATGTTTTCGCCACTAGAGTTTGCATTTTCAAAAACAATAACAAAGATAAAGTTCGATGACGCAATGACAATGAGTGTTGAACACTGGGAGATGTTGTTTTCACAAATCATATTCACAAATGAAAAGCTTATTTATATCTGTTTAATCACCTAACTACCTGTACATGACTATTACTTGCACAATTAATAATACATATTAGCTTACTGGTATATTAAAACACACGCGAGAGCAGAGTCTCTGTCCCGGCCAAGGTTTTTATGAACCTCTTTCCATTTCGGGAACGCCACACCGAATTTGTTCTCACTTAATTTTGTTGACTGTTTCGATATGTTCATGGCTTATTTTGTATACATCTACGTTTTTTGGGGATTGTGGAGAGTGTATTGCATGATATGGAAATGCACAGTAAATAACTACCACTTCCGCATTTGTCCACGCACGTTGCCGTATTGTTCATAGGCAGAAACCGAGGATAGCGCGGATATTGTGTCATTGATAGTTGTCAAAAAACAGGGACGGTTCATTATTTTAATCTGGAATTTCTTTGAATTTACAAATCGTACAGAACTTATGAGATAATTACATAATTATAATTACAATAAAAATATGAGGTAAGTAAACAACTATGAAATATATAACACAGTGCAAGTGGTTTTGGTATATTTTATTACAAAAATCTTACATATTGTGAGTGAAGGCGAATCATTGCCATATAAATCACTTAACCCTCATAAGTCCCTCATTTCCTGTTTACAGATGGGTACTTTGGGGTTAATATGACCCCAAGGATCTTCAATGTAACCATGAAAAAAAATAAAAAATTAATGATACAAATAATATATAATTTTGTCAGTTTGCTTCTCATCTATACATAAATGCTGTGTTTTCAATGATATTAAGTACTATGGGACCTATTTTAGTTTAAAAAAAACTACCTTTTTAGTTTGTGTGACGTTTTCATGTCTGTCTGTCCTGGTCTCCCCTGTCATAGTATTTTTGGTTTAGTCCTGTCTTGTCCTTATTTGGTTTTTCCTGTGATTATGTTCTCATTAGTTGATTTTGTCCACCTGTGTTTTTCCAGCTGCCTTCACTTTTGATTATCAGTTCTTGTGTATTTAAAGCCCATGTTTTTGAGTTCTAGGATCCGGTGTTAACGTTACGTGTATCTTTGTTTCTGTGAAGTTGGTTTTGTTGTTGTCGCTGCCTCGTCAGCTTTTTGTTTTGTTTCATCCAGTCTTTGTCCGATTAAACGTTGCATTCCAAATTTCTTCGTCCTCTCCTTTCTGCCATGCTGAGAAGCGCGGCTGCACACTTCACCGCAACGGATCTCGCATTACAGAACACCGGATCAATTGAGGATTGGCATTCAAAAGCAAAGCTTTTCTCTCTTGTTCGCCGAGACCCGCTGTTCGAGGACTTTGCTCATGAATACTACCAGCTGGCTGAATGGTCGGGTCTCTGCGATTCTGTGCTCACGGACGTGAGAGACCTGCCGTGGAGGTCAGCAGTGTTTCTTTGTTTGGTGACGGTGCACTCCGGGAGCTGGATGTCGCCGTGCACGCCGGAGCAGCCTGTTGAAAGCACGCCCCCTGTTAGGAATGCGCACATCCTCACGGACTCCTGTCCAACCCCATTACTCTCCATGAAGCAGAAGGCGGGGCCGGTTTCGCTGTCGGGAGAGCCAGAACCTGAGCTCTCAATGTCAGTGCGAAGACCCAGAAAGCACCTGCCAGCTAAAAGGTTGCCAGAGCCACTGCCACAGCCAGAGTCTGCCACGCTGCCAGTGCCAGAGCCACAGCCAGGGTCTGCCCGACCCACCAGAATTAATGGTGGAGGAGGACCTGCCGCCATGGCCTAATCCACTGACACCATCTAGTGGCCCTCCAGAGTCGCCGGCGCGTCCAGTGCGCCCTCCAGATCCTGCACCTCCTGAGCGCCCCCAAGAAAATTTTACAATGCAGTATAAACACTGACGTAGTGCTAAATGCGTAGCATTTTAATAAAACTGCTAACGTTACAGCAGCAGGGAATCTAAAATCTAATCAGGTTTTTTTTGACTTCGAGACACTGATGTTGATGTGTCTGCATTCATTTCAGTGGACTTAAATAGATCACCCTTTACTGCTGTGTAACAAACTGACAATTTTTACCTAAATATAATTTTCAGTTAAAGTTAGGAACTTACTTTATTGTCGCACGTGCCAGTTGTTCGGTTCACTGGAGACTCGCTCTGAATGGATTGTTTGAATCAGTGAGCTGTCAAATCGCAAACAGCTGCAATCGGATCATTCCAATTCGAGAATGAATCGTTTGGTGTGATTTGTGAACCGATTGAACAAGTTCATTAAAAAGAATGAGTTTGTTAATGAGTCGTTCGCCTGCGTCTCGCTCGGAGCATGTGATATATAAGTAACGATATGTTTTCTGAAATGTGGTGAAGTAAAAAGTACGATCCTTTGCTTAGGAATGTAGAGAAGTAAAAGTAAAAGTTGCTAAAAAATAAAACTACTCCGGTACAGTACAGATACTTGAAAAATGTATTTAAGTACAGTAACGAAGTACAACTCGATCGAGATCGAGTCGCAGTCCGTTTGAAGTTTGATGCGGTGCAGTTAGAGTCTTTGAGACAGGCATGCAAAACTTAACTTACACAGAAAGAAAAAAAAGTCAAGAAATAAAGTAACAAAATAATAATTTATAAATATTATAATATAAAGTAGGCTAGCTAAAGCCTGCTATAGCTAAATGTCACTAGAAGTCTCTAAATGTATCGCTAAGCATTTATTTAGAAAAAGGAAAAGTCTGTTCTGCCACTGATTAAAGGTTAAAAACATTCTGTAGATTTTAAATCCAGGATGCTCAGTGCTTAAGAGGACCTACAATTTCTGTCGACTTCAGTTTCAACTCTCATCAAACACACCTGAACTGACTAATCAAGGTTTTATAGTTCACTTGAAAATTACAGGCAGGTGTGCCAAAGCAGGGATGGAACGCAACCCTGCAGAACGGTGGATTTACAGGAGCATGATTGAGCAGTTCTGTTCCAGAGTATATCGTGAGAGTTATATAGCCCACACCGTTTTTTAATCATCAGTCCATTCTGTGGAATCTTCCTTAAATTGAACTCTCCACTTGATTGACTCTAGTGCCGTTTTACATTAATTTCCATAGCAATTAAGATAGTGAGCGCAAACAGTGCTTAGCCATAAGCTCTTGCAGTCTAAATAAATAAAAACATCAGTCATTTGATGGTAGGATGGACTGACTTGGAGATAACTCTCTCAGGAAGCACATCAAGGGAATGTATACATCTCCCGCATCTTCACTGTGGAGGATGCACTGCTACACTCCTAATTACATACTCCTCCATCCAACCTTAATTAGCTGTGCTTTGCACTGAACCCCAATCAATCAGTCACGTTTTATTAAAGTTTGGCAGGGTTTGGAACAGGCCTCATCATGGAAATGATAATTAAACTGCACAGAGACAACCTAACTTCCAATAAAAGTGTTTGATGGACGCTGATTTGAGTCAAACCCTCATTTTTTGCTAAATAAATATTAATGAATAAAAACTGCTAATGGGTCTTTGTGAATTTGCAGTCTGCAGTTTGACCATTCACATACTGGTGACAGGGTGGAAAATTACTATTTTGATGCTTTTAATTGCATTTAATTGGTTCATGTAAACAGAGTCTAATTACTCATTTGAAAGTGCCACCACTCGTAATGCAGATATCCGTTCGTGAACCTTACAGCAAACACCTAGCACTCCTGAATGAATAATGCATCAGACCAAAATAGAAAACAGATATATGACAAATTATTTTTCTTTCACCCGTAACAAAAAATATTGCTCAATGCCCATTTTGCTGGCCTGATGAGAGGCCTTTTCCCCGAGTTCCTCTCACAATCCTGTAATAAATCCCAGATCTCAGCTGCTGCCAAAAATGTCCTGGCAATCTGCATATTGTTACTGTCACACTACTGCACAGCCATATCCCTGCTTCATTATTTTACTTAGCCAAATCTCCCCCTACCAGTCAGCGCCAAAGTTACACGGACATTTTAATGAATTGTCAGCAACTAATATTCATAAGATATTGAGCTTGCAGATCGCTTGTACAATAGGACCTAATTAACAACAGGTCCAATCTCTCGTGTAAATCCGTTGTCACCTCTGCAGCTTTCATTGAGTGCTAGTGTGTGTGTGGAATGATTGATGGGCCGTCAAGTGGTGGACTCGGGGATTATTTGACTTCTAAATGAAATAGCCAGCATACTTACCACTACAAGGCCTGACCTCAGCCTTCCCAACACTAATGAGAACATGTTATAATATTACATGATAATGGAACATAAATCTTTACAGTATGTTAACTCATTTAATCTATGTATAGTGCCCATTGCAGGTCTAGCTTCTAGTCCACTTTATTGTTAATGTATGACCATGTGCATTTGTAACTTGATTGAAAAAGGTGTAATTTGCTTGCAGTTATTTTAGCTGTTGCTTATAAACAATTGATATTATAATCAACAGTTTTTTTCTCTACTTATATCTATAGTATTTCAACTAATTGTTAATTTATTAATACATAATTTAAATAATTGTAATAAGCCTTTAATTGGGTGTCCTGCTTAATGTCCTGTATGTCCACAGACAATAAGCCAGAGAACACCAAGATTGGCAAATTTGCCACTGGCGCCCTGTGGTCTTCAGATGAAAGCAGGTTCATACTGACCACATGTGACAAACGTGACAGAGTCTGGAGACAACGTGGAGAACCTTCTGCTGCCTGCCAACGCCACGTTGCACCACAGACTGCCCAGGAGTTGGCAGATTTTTTAATCCAGGTCTGAGAGGAGATCCCTCAGGAGACTATCCGCCACCTCATCAGAAGCATGCCCAGGCATTGTAGGGAGGTCAAATAGGCACATGGAGGCCACACACACTACTGAGCCTCGTTTTGACTTGTATTAATGACATTACATCAAAGTTGGATCAGCCTGTAGTGTGTTTTTCCTCTTTAATTTTGAGTGTGACTCTAAATCCAGACTTCCATCCATTAATAAATTTGATTTCCATTGATAATTTTTGTGAAATTTTGTTGTCGACACATTCAACTATGTAAAGATATTGAATGAGAATACTTCATTATTTCAGATCTAGGATGTGTTATTTTTGTGTTCCCTTTATTTTTTTGAGCAGTGTATTTTGTGGGTAGCCCTAGTAAAATTTGAAGAAAAACTGTGTTGTCTATAACAAATGTGAACATATACCACAGGAACATATTTTAATAAAACAGCCTACTTTAGAGTACAGTGATCCAATAAATAAATAAATACATACATTCTGAAATACATTTAGTAGTTATGATGATCGGCATTAGGCTTTAAGTAAAATAAAAATATATGTTTATTTAATTGAGCTTTCTAGTTAATATATGTGACCCTGGATCACAAAACAAGTCTTAGGTTGCTGGGGTATATTTGTAGCAATAGCCAAAATATACATTGTATGGGTCAAAATTCAAAATCTTTCTTTTATGTGAAAAATCATTAGAATATTAAGTAAAGTTCATGTTCCATGAACATATTTGGTCAATTTCCTACCATAAATATATTAAAACCTTATTTTTTATTAGTAATATGCATTGCTAAGAACTTCATTTAGACAACTTTAAAACAAATTTTCTCAGTGTTTCTTTCTTTTTCTTTCTTTCTTTTTTTGCTCCCTTAGATTCCAGATTTTCAAATAGTTGTATCTCAGTCCAATTCTAACAAACTATACATTCATTTAAAGCTCATTTATTCAGGTTATGTATATATTTCAATTTCGACTTTATAACTAGTAATTTTGACTTTATATCAAGCAATTTTGAGAACAATTGCAAGATAAAAAGTCACAATAACCTTTTTGTCTCTTTTTTTAGTGGCAGAAACAGGCTTCCAAAGTTTTGTGCTGCTGGAGTGTTAAAATAAAGAAAATAATTGTGTCCCAAAGTTGTTGTTTTTTTCCAGAAGGATGTTCAGGTGTTATTTTTTTTTTTTTACATTCTTAAAAGTTTTGTATTACATAATCAGTGTATTCAGTACATTAATTCAGAGGAAATAAGTTATTGCAAGTATAACATACAACAATGCAACAATAATGAAACTATGCATTGACTGCACATTTACTAATAATACTTAAGTACTTTTAAAACCAACTTTAACTTTAACTAACTTTAACCATGTAGTTTAACTGAAGTACAAATTTGTGTTCACAACATTCACTTGCAATGGAGTAATATTTGACCAGTAGTATCTATACTTTCACTTAAATACTCGACTTGTGTGCTTTGTCCACCTCTTCACATAGCATAACATGATGTATAGTATAACATATTTTGTTTTGTTGGAAAATAATTCTGGAAATAATTAGGTAATTTAATTATATTTCAGTCAACCTTTGCATAAATGGGAAAAATAGAAAAGAAGGTAACCCACAACCTTGGCATTGCTAGCACCATGCTCTACAGTTTAAGCTATAGATTTGAACTATATTGCAAAATAAGGTGTAAAATAACAAAATTCACATTAGTTATGACAAGAATGCTTGTGCGTTTCATAAAAACGTATTATTCTTTCCTTACATCTGCAATGGCAAGATAAAATCATTGCAGATGACACTGGATGTTTTCATCTTCTGTTTTGTTCATATTTGTCCTGCATGTCTGCTAGAATATTAGCTAATTATCGTAAATAATAAACAGATCATTTGAAAATAATCTTTTTGTCATTCAGTGACATACTGAAGGATGTTAGTTACAGCCGTGATGGACTTGTTCGAGTCTATTATGTCAGATGATGTCTGAATATAGGTAGATGAGTATGAAAGCTAGGCCAGGGTTGTAGGGGAAGGTCACCCCATAAAAAGAGGACTGCAGGCTTTAAATCACATCCCTCATTGTTGGCTGTCTTTTATCCGACATCCTTGGAGGTCATCATGTGAATGCGGACGGCTATCTCATAACTAATGAATATCCATTCCAGTGTCCTCTCCTCCAACGAACCACCTCCTCACAGCTGGCTCTGAATGGAAGGTCAAGCAGCATATCACTGAAGATAAGACTGTGCGATCACAGGTGGAAAACAGATAAAGAGAGAGAGAGTTGGTAATGGAAAAGGAATAAGAGAAAAAGATACCTAGGTTTCTTCCGCTAATAAGCCTAGGTAACGCTTTGATTTGATGTGGGTCAGGGTCACATTGCACTCCTTTTAAGATGAAATAAAGATGGCAGAACTATTCATTTAAAAGGAAAAGAGAGAATCACAGAGGTCTGATCACTCTCATCTGCAGTCCAGAGTCTAAAAAATTAAATGCTCTCTGACTTCTGCTCTAATAGTCACCTGTGGATTCTTGGCCCGAATGAGAAACAGTATACTTACGGTTGCCTCTGAATTGATTTCATGGTAAAATCCTCACTTTACTGAATTAACCACAGGATATTGTGCAATATTGTCCAGAAGGCAGTTTAGCCCAATCCTGACCGCAATCAACCAAAGTATTTTTATTCTTCCTACAAGAAGTCATTCTGAACTTCTTCTGAAAGGATACGATGTAATAATGACTGAGCACATTCCAGTTGCCAGAGAGGTGAAAGCAATATATCCATTTAAGCATAAAATATGCTGCCACATGCTGTAATTTTACCAACCTCCATTATGTTGTACTGAGTGCCTGGTTGCTAATTGTTTCCTGTTAATGAACCTGTGGTTTAGAATGGCAAGTCTGAGCAAGTCGGCAAACAACTGGTGACTAATTTTTCAAAGCAGCAAAATACAAACTCTTGGGAGAAGGAGGAGAACATACAGTGACTGTGGAGACATAAACTGAATGACATGTTGCTTGGTGGAACAATAAAGGATCTTTTTTTTTATCCACGCTGCTCTTCTCTCTCTTGTCTTGACACATTCATGCTTTTCTCATCTAACATTCTATCCTCTCTTGGTCATTTTATGCATGGTCCATGGCTAAAATGTAAAAAAAAGAACTAGGAACTAAAAATGTGCCTTTATGTCACATTTGAGTGCCTTAATCACAATCTTTTACAAAACATTGTTAAAGTAGCCTACCCTTATTTAGATTTTTTTTTTTTATAACCTTTCCTGTAGTGTCTAAGTGAATAAAAACATCATGTAAAGTTTTAAATCTAAAAAGTGCACAGTTTATAAAGTTACTGTCTCTCCAAAGAAAGAATTGAAACAAAGTCATTTTTAAAACGAGTTATTAAACAGCATTAATTAAACAGCAAAATACTGACCTCACTCACTTGTTGGTCTTTTCCGTTGGTTCTGAATGAAAATGCAAATTAATTATTTGCGACTATGTGCGTGTTAAAAGCTCACACAACTGCTTTAAATGAAATCAACCAATCACCAGAGGGGTTTGAAAAAATAAATTGTCAAATCATTAGTCCTTAAACAAATAAGGTAATACGAAATGCATATTATAAGATATTTATCTATCTATGCTTTTTAAGGTAAAGAAACCATGCACTCAATTAAGCATTATATGTAGGCCTAAATAAAAATAAATAAATAAGTTTCATTTTATTTATTTATTTTTCTGTCTGTAACCCTGACCTTAATTAAAGTCCCTTCTGAAACCCAGCACTCAAAAAAATTATCTTTCCTCCTCATGTCCGTATGAACACCTTGACAGTCTATTTCCCATTTCACAATGACGTTGAGACAAATCGCATTACTCACACTTTGCTTTGCCAGAGACTCCCACTGTCAGGTGGAGGCTAATGGAACTCGATTTGCAGGGGTCTGGCAAAAGCCACAGAATGACAGCCAACAGGGGGTCAAGATTGAGATGGAATGAGCATGTTTGTAAAAAAGAGATCAGAGGAGGATGTTGTTTGGGGAGGTGGATGGTAGGAGTTTTTTTAATGCTCTAGTCCTGAGTGGATGATGGCAGGCAGTGAGTCTGTCTTTAGCTCTCTGCCTGTGGAGTGATTGATATGAAAAGAATTACAGAAGCGCCATGGGGGCGGCTCCCCCTGCCCTCGCCCACACGACATGCACCGTTTCCCCTCTGCAGTCAGCCGGGCTGCCCCCTCCGGCCGACAGTGATGGAGAGGAAGGGCTGGTGTGAGAAGCGGGGGGATGATGGCGGGGCATTACAGTGCTGCCCCTCAGGACAGACCTCCCTCCACCCTCCATCACAGCAAGCTTTCTCTTCACCTCATCATTCCATATATGCTCATCCGTCCATCTATCTTATCATCCAAGGCTTTGCGGAGTGATGTGCTTGCAATTATGAGGTGGAAGTGAGAGGTGGACGCTCTCTCTCTGTCAAATCACCATCATTATTATCATCATTAAGATGATTTACCATCATTAGAGTGTTTTTAAACAACACTTAGTTCCAGACTTCTAATTTGATTGAGCAAGAGGAGTTCTAAAAGTGATGATATATCATAGACCTATAACACAACTTTTAAGAATTTTTGTATCATTAAGTTTGCAGAATTTAAAACAGCCTGCCAAGCTGTGCACTGATTGAAAAAACATTGATTGTGCAACAGTTGACTCTGCTCATGCTCTTTTTAAAATGCGTTCATTGGCACTAAATTATGTGTAATAACATATAATATTTATTTCATTCATTTTAAAATAGCTGGTAATACAAAATAACTACTTTTTTTTTTTTTAAAGTATGACATTTCCCAATCCACAACAGACCTTTTGTCATAAAATTGATCTCAACTTATCGGTTTCATAAGTTTGAAAAATTTCATAATTGTGAATTTTTATTGCAGAAATGGTTTTATATCTATTGAAGTCACAACTATGACTTTTTATCTCATAGAAACTAAGAGAGGAAAAATTATCACAACATGTTTTGTTTTCTTATGATGAAAATAGGCTTTCATAAAAACTTAAAATAGAAAATAAAATATGAAAGAGTATAAAAATTATATAAATGTACATACACATACTGTATAAACTGTTGTGGCTTTAAAGAATAAATGTTTTTTCATCACCTACATTGAGAATGGCCAAACAAATTTTCAAATGCTCATGTTCTCCCACTATGTGTGGGATTCTTTCCATCAGCAAAGGGAACCTTGGAATGGCTGGAGACTGTAAGCACTGTTCCTAATCATCATACAGAGATGTGCACCAGTAGGCAAATCTCATTTTAACATTATATACAGTGCCTGCAGTTATGTGCCTTCCTCATGCTGCAAACAGCAAGTGAGAGAGGTGGAGCCAGTATTAATGGAAAGACAGGGAAAGCAAGCGAGGGGGAAAATAAATAGAAGGTTTAGTCCTATAACATACACAAGCTTTTAGTGATTAGCATTAACATTTATGCACATACTTCTCAAGTCAGCAACTGACCTTCTGTCAGAGTCATTATGGCCACACGCTGAGAAACGCAATAATGTGCGAACAGGTTGTCCTTTCAAAGAATATTCATAGCTTGGCATTTTCTTAGGAGGATAAAAAGTATATCTGGAAACTCCACATATACTGTAAGTTCCCTAGTGTCTAAGTCATGAATTAAACTTATTACTTATTCCAATGCTTATTCCTGCTGGTGGTATATAAATAGATCTTCATATTTATCCTCCCTGTGACGCGCTCCCTCATTCAGGGACTGGGCTTTATTTAAGGTTTTTTGTTCCTTTGCATTTTCTCAGTATCTCAGTTTTTTTCTCTATCATCACTTATTCGGCTGCCCTCAGACTGTCTATCTGGCAGCAGGTGAGAGCTTATTTCAAAACTCCATCATTAGACACGTCATTTGCCTGCACGGAAGAACCAATATTTACAGTTGTCAAGGGCGGCCACTGTGCTATGGAGTAAAACCTCTGCTCTAGTGCCTAGTGGCTGATAACGCTGACCCTCAGTCAAGCACTGCCCTAAGGGAGCCACTCAGGGGCTTGGTAAATCCTCCTCATGCACACAGCAGCCAAGAAAGGAAATAAAGAACTCTTCAGTAACCCTTGACAAAAAGTGCGTCAGAGTTTAAACTGCTGTGATTTCTTTCTTTTTTTTTTTTTTACTGAATTTATCTTAGTTCTGCTGATATTTGTTTTAAATTAATTTCAGCAGTGTGAAACTGGAATAAAATATATATATATATAGTCTTTATAATATGGCAATGTTTGCCATTGTATGTTGAATACACACTAATAAATGAAAATAGTTTTCTTAAGAATTATATTCTTAACTTAACTACAAACGTGTCTGCATCATGGAAATCAAACCTGAGTTGGCATTAGTTATAATCAAATGTTTATAGGGAAACAGTTATAGGGAAATACATTCATTTTATTATTATTTGGTCAGATTTTATGGTTGCGCTTTATTTTACAGTGTGTGTACTTATATGTACTTACAGTGTACCTGCATGGGGTAGATTTAGTTTTAGGGGTATATTTGGGGTTAGTACCTATGTTGTTATTACCTAGTAATTGTAATTACTATAAGTACATGAGTAACAGGACTGCAAAAATAAAGTGATACCCACTTTATTTTAAGGTCCAATTATTGCTATTAACAAACTATCACCTTTGTATCATTAAACTACTAATTTGCTGCTTATTAGTAGTTATTAAGGTAGTTGTTAAAGGGTTAGTTCACCCAGAAGTGAAAATTCTGTCATTAATTACTCACCAATGTTGTTTCAAACCCAAATGACCTTCATTCGTTTTCGGAACACGAATTAAGATATTTTTGATGAGATCACAGAGCCATCTGTCCCTCCATAGATAGCAACACAGGTGAAATGATCCCAGATCCAGAAAAGTAGCAAAAACACTGGTAAAACTATGTGACTTAAGTTTTGCAATGCTAGAATAAAATGATATATAAAAAATGATACATAAAACATGATAAATAAAAAAATTATATTTGTTTTGCGCAATAAAAATAACATAATTTAACTAGACCCTTTAAGTATATATACCGTCTTTCAAAAACATAAAAAAATGGTCTCAACCCCAAACCTTTGAACCATAGTGTCCACAAATATAATATTTACAATTTGTAAACTTTACCCATATACAAACATATTATCATATTATTATACATATTATACAACATGTGAAACAGCATTAACACTCTAAATTTCTGATTTTGGAGAACAAGTAGCAAAATTAGGTAATACTGTTAATTTGGGGTGAACTATCACTTTAAAATGCTCTTATCTCTGACTAACAATAATATAAACAAAGGAGGAACTGTCACTTTAAGTCTGAATAATTTGAGATTGAGGAGATTCCACAAATCTCTTGGGTCCCAAGCATTCTGCATGGTGCCACTGCACAGTATGGCTGTGGCATATGAGACAGTTTGTTAGGGTGAGTGTCTGCGTGTGTGTTTGGACTCTAGGCTCCATTGTGTTTACGTTGATCGATGAAACCCACGCTCGGCAGTGCCATTGGCACGTTAAGAAATCCAATGGGGTTAACAGGACTTTATTCTCCCAAGGAACAAAATGCCACACATTACGAACAGGCTGAGGAACCTTAGGAGAATTTGAACTCTGCCAGGTTTGCTAAGACTGATGAAAGCAACACTTTTCAGTGGATGAGATATGCTGAATCAGAAAGTTCACTTTCAGTTGTTCGTAAGATGGTACAATGTGGTACATGCGTTCCCCAAAGAATGGACTTGAAAGATGGAACCCATTTTCAAAGCATTTTCCCTGACAAAAAAAAAAAGAAACCATGCTGATCAAAGCTATACAGTATATATATAGAGAGCCACCAACAATTCATGAAGGACACAGTGTTTTACAGAACATATTTTATTGTAAAGCTATAAGGAAGGAGTACTTACAAGATAGTATTTCTTTGATTTGCTCAGCAAAAATAAAAGACAAATTTTTTTTTCTGTTTTTTCTTCCTCATCGTGTTTAACATGCGGATATTGATAAGAACATAATGGAACAAATAAGGGATAAAACTTTTCAAAGCCACTGTTTTGCAAATAACACAAAACTCAGGGAAAAAAAATAAAAAATAAGACTCATAAAAAGAGACAGTAAAACTTCAAAATAGACTAGAAGCCAGTGAGTGATTACAGATGACATTTTAGACACTGGCACACCAACCGTGTGCCCCCAACCACCATCATCCTAACATATTCTACTTTGAAAAATATTTTACAATTTCAGTTTGTCTTTCAACATGTTCTTTTTTTTGTTCTCTTTTTTAAAAAGCCACGTTATTAGCATGTACATAAAACTGTACAAAGAAAACAAGGCATCACAAGCGTTTCGATATAAATATAACCAACACTTAGGCTACAAACTTGTACGTCCTGCAATTATCTATTTAAATGGTGGCTGTTCTTCAATTACATAATTTTTAATATTGAAATCATATGAAGGCAGACGCCCACTAACCGCTAAAGCGCTATCGGTTCATTTCAGAGCCAAAGTCATAGTAATGAAGGCGCTCAGCCACCGCTTCACAAAATAAATTACTGATTTCGTTTTTAATCTTTTTCGAGGGGTAGAATGATGCTGTTTACTCCCTACTTCTATTATGTGCAGAGATGCATGGTGAGCCTCATTATGCACGGTGACATTACAACATGATGACATGTTCGTTCATAACTCCTAATACCTGGACAAATGCAGCGGGTGGCTCTGCTCCAAAATGAGTCCATGTGTCAGACAAAGAACTGATTCTTAAGTCACATTGGATTTGATTGATTTCCATGTAATCAAATACACGATTCAGCACAAATGAAATAGAGCTTACAGTAGGATGAAATTGAACATCAGTCATGAACAGGCCCACACAGAATCTGAGCCGGCAGAAAGCTCCATAGATTTCCACAGAACCGGAACACCCATTATTTAAAAAGCCATACACATGTGTTGGTTTATTAAATATTTGGCTAATTTGATAATGCTTTCAGCTACTGATTAAGCTCTATTCAACCCATTTTACCATGTTGAAATCCATTACACAATGAATAATTTTTTTTTTCCCCTCAAAAAAATTATGATTCCATTTGGGCCTGATCACAAAACAGACAAAATTCTAAAGAAAAAAAAGGACAAGATTCTGTGCTTTAGGTACCAAAAAACAACAAAAAAGTGATTCTTTGATTGTTAACACTATTTGTTTATCACTGTGCTGCAATACACATCATCATCATCATCATCAAAAAAATAAATAAAAAAAAAATCACCATGTAGAAAACAAATCAACATGGTCAATTTTGCTTTAAGACCACAAATAAAAGTGTAAAAGCAGGACAATTTTGTATTGTGGATAACAAAAACTAATAATTAATGAGGTTGTGTGGAATGCATAACTTAAATCCTAAACCTTAAAACTACTGATATTGTGTTTTGGCATGAAAAAATAGCAGTTTAAAGATTTGAATGTTTTCACTTTTCTTAAACAATAAACTAAACCATAAATACAAAATGAAAAACAATAACATAAATAAATAAAACACACTAAATGAGAATACATTATTAGCCACAGATTCATTCAGACTTCAATTAACACTGGTCTCTTTGATTAAGAAACTAACAAAAAAGACAGATATATTTCTATGTATAATATATTGCTGTCTGACTAGCAAACTAACAGCTACAACTGCAGGATGATAAAGACATAGACTGTCTTTCCTCTTAAATAATGCTTTCTTGCTTGTTTTTCACCCTATGACCAGTGTATAAGACATGTTATTTATTTTCCATCAGATTCTCTGCACCACTGTCCAATGCTTCACACAGCAAGAGCCATTCTATTCAATGAGATGCCACAACACAATTTGGCCGTTGGAAACCTTAGCAAAAATGAAAAATTAGTGTAGCACTTGAAAATTTCTTGCTTTAAAGGCAGTGAACGGATCCCTCCGTTCATCTACACAGTTACACAGGTGTGTGCAGTCGCACACACACACACACTCCGAGTGATTTGACCTATCAGTATCTGTGACAGTTGCTCTCCGGGGATAAACTCCAGGTTTTCCCAGTGGGAGCGAGAGACTGTCTACCTGTCATGCAGCGTTTGGGGTTCATGCAGCCTTCTGTTTGTCACTGCTGAAAATACCTTTAAGGTCAGTAGTCACTGGGATGATTAAAAGAACAGGAAGTTAAATGTGTACAATGAAGCAAGGATATCAGTCTTCTCAAATCAACACTTAGACCGAAGGAGGTCTTTCAGTATCTCCTCCGGTCTGCCCCAAGGCTGCGACAAGCTCGGCAATGTTTGTCCATA
The DNA here is from genome assembly GCA_032359435.1 of Enteromius unitaeniatus. Classification (NCBI taxonomy): domain Eukaryota; kingdom Metazoa; phylum Chordata; class Actinopteri; order Cypriniformes; family Cyprinidae; genus Enteromius; species Enteromius unitaeniatus. The sequence goes on from JAUMHI010000055.1 coordinate 10,864,466, forward strand.
AGGGTCGTTGCAGGGCATGCAGAGACCAAAGACCCTGTCAAACTGGAAATACATCTTATTTACTTAGTCACTGAAGTGTTTGGTTTGCCAGTGTTCAAATAGGGGGCCAACTGTGAACTCACACGCTAAATGAATTCACACACACATAAGGAAATGTCACACCAAATGTCTGTCACCTGAGACACCAGCTTTTAGCATTGGGTCACTTTGTGTGTGTTTTTTTTTTTTAAAGAAGACTGTACCAAGTATTAAACCCAAAGCACACAGCTGTGTGAACATCAACACCCACAGAGTTAACGGCCAAATCATCCGAGCTGAAAAGATGGTTTTAAGTGGTGACTTAGCTGTGTGACTGTGTAAATTATAGTGCACGTATTGTGTGTAGCTCGGGCCTTGAATACTCATTTTAGCGTTTGTTGACCTGCAATCCCTGTTACCATCAGTCTCTATTAATAACGGCCCTAAATGAACTTCCTGTAAACTCTTTCTGAAAGACCTTGCTTTCAGTTGTGGAAATTAGCGCTTTCAATGAAATCCGCCAGTGTGACTTTACAGTAATAAGTTTGCGAGATTGAGCCGTTTCTAAGCTCGCTGCAGTAGTCTTATCATGTCATACGTTCAAAGCACATTTTAAACAGAATCTCTGATGTTTTAGAAGATACTGGACTTGTTGAATACAACTTTAATGTGGTCAAACATGAGAGAAATGTTCTGCTGTCACAATTTTTGAACCCGTCTACCTCTTGTGAGGATTTGTTTTGACAAGGTCAGACCCACCACAGAGCCAAGATCTCTGACAAAACCACACATCTACACAACAGAGTTTGACATGTCCAAAAACGAGTAGGCTATTGGAGAGCACATGAACAGTTCTTTTTTTTTGTTTGTTTGTTTGTTTTTTTTTTTTGTGAAAGTCATTGCTCCTCCCTACGAATGGGATGGGTTGAACAAAGCTCTTCCAGAGGGCAACTTACCTAAAGCCTCAGCTACTTGTATATAGTCTTGTGTAGAAGTACAAGAGTATTACAGAGGAAAAGTTACTGGGAGAGCTTCCTCTGGGAACTGATGAAGCCCGTCAAATTTGTCTGAAATGACAAATGGCATCATGCAAACCTGTTTTAATCCATTTGCTTCCCTTGGATTTTGCCCCAAATTCCATGTTCACTCGAGTCTCAAGTAGTTCATGCTGTGGATTATCTTTAGCATTCCAAGGTCCAAAACTGTTGTCCTTCTTTTACTGACAGGGAGGCAAATCCTCTGAGCAACGTCCCTTCTACTATCATCAACAGAAGGAAGCCGTGGCTTCGAGGGTCTGTACAGCCAAATCATAAATCAAAACTGTTTAGTCAGACGTGTAGTATTTACATCACTGTACATTAAGAAAAGAGTTTCCTATGAAAAAAGACAAATGTAAGAAACGGCTACCCTTCAGCGCTTAAAGAAAGGTAAATGTTTTATTTTCTGTAAAGTAGATATGTTAAGAATGTATCTCTCAACTCTCTTGGATTGCCAGTATTTGGTTTGCCAGTTCTTCTGGCTCGAGTTCTTAATTACACACACACACAGAAGGAAAAAAAAAAAGTACTATTTGGATGTGTATATGTTTTCAGGTAAGCATAACTACAGTCTGATCATAAGTAATATATTGATATTTACTATATATAATAATAAAAATAAAAAACCCTAACAAAAATCAACAAACAAATCAGAATGAAATAGGAATATAACATTGACATTAAATTATCACAAAGTTCATTTAAAAATCGTCCTTACATTCTTTCGTTAGAAGTTTACATGGGGATTGTGTACTTCATTTTTTATTCACAAAACGGTTTTCTCTCTTTTTTTTTTTTTTGATTATTCTCTTCGTATATGTTCGGCTACCAGAGCCTCTAACAATGCGCAGGGCTGTGTAAAACCCAGAGGGTTTAAAGTAGGTCTCTAGCTGTTTGGTGTCAGCCATTAGGCTTATGGCTGAAGGGATTGGAGATGCATGTCGAGACGTCTGTGTAAGTTGTGTGGTGTGGTAGAATTAGCAGGTGTTTTGACAACGAGGCCTTTTATCTTCTCAGCCATTGTTGATCACAAGTAAACAGGACCAAATGTGGAATCGAACCTAGGCAGACGACTGGTGGATCACAGGTAGATTTCTCTTTTAGAGCCTTGGCTGGAGGGTGTAGTGGCAGGGGCGTAATCGGCTGTCTGACTCAGGGGGATCTCCTCCCGGGGGCAGTCCTTGCCGGAGTCGCCGCCTGTAGAATAGGCACTAGTGTAGGGAGGCAAAAAGCGAATGCTGGCCACTTTGTTGCTCCCGCCTCCGCTCCGCTCCTCTCCGTGAGGCTTAGAGCTGCTGTCAGCCATCATGCGCTCCTGACCCTCCCTCTCCTGGTAAGGCACGAAGGTGGAGAGCTTGGGCCCGCTTTTGGCACTCTTGGTGCGGTTGGGTGAGGGTTGTCCAGGCATCCAGCAGGAGTCCGAGTGGCCGTATTCTGTACACTCGCGTGTGCATTTTCCTGTCATGGCCACATCAGGTAGAGGCCTCAGATCTGGAACAAAATAGAATGTAATGATGAGATAATGTTAATAATAAATATATTTAAAACTATTTCTGCAAAAGGGGCATTTGCTTCTGTTTCCATAGTTTATAATAATAATAATAATAATAATAATAATAATTAGATTTAGTTATTATATTTAAGCTTTTAATATTTTTGAAATATAACTTACAACATGCATAAGTGATATGCATAATACGTATAATATTTGCTAAAAGGAACAGACTTTAAAAGGAACACCGGTTGCACTGCAGTATTTGCTTGCAATTAAAAAAAAAAATAGAGAAAAGTTATTTGTTAGAGTTATTTGTTCAGGAATTGGGATGCATTGATTGTGATATATGTATGATTTAAATTCACACATACACACAATCTTTTTTTTACAAGAGTTCAAGAATCGGAATATACTGGTTGAATCATATTATTTCAGTTGTCAAAAGAAATTAAGCCATGAGATGCATTTTTTTTTGGTAAAATAAGTGGTGCAATATTCTATTATTAATTAGTCAACGTTTAAGGAAATTCGTTGACTAAACCTGCTAAAATGATAAATTAGACAAATTACAAGACAATTTAAATGTAGCACCATTATTGAAAAGCATAAATTGACATCGCAATTTTTTTGTGAAGCTTTACTTTCGCAGTCAATCAAAGCTGAGCAAAAAAAACTCTCCAGCCTATTCTCGCCCTTGTTCACTGTAACCAATCAGTGTAATGGATGCTAATCTTCACTATAAAAGGCTGGTGAAGCTGGATGGCATCACAAGAAGCGAAAATAACGGTCTGATCCGAAAGGTCAAACTCTCTGTCTGGAAAATATAAATGCAAAAGCCGAGCCTAACCTTTCCTCTGAAAGTGACATTAGATTAGTTTGATAGTGTGCATGAGAAAAGGGGGCATTCAGAATGGCAAGTTCTCGAGGGGAAAACATTTATTTCCCTAAATGTCTAAGCTCTATGAAGGGCTTTTGATTTGAAGCAGTGGACAACATTATTTTGTATCTGGTATTTGACCAACATATATGACTCTTTGCTTATACTTAATTTATTACATTTATTTTTGAAACTTTTTAGTAGACAGATACTGTAGACCGAAAGCAGCTAACATAGACACTAAGAGCCAAACTATATCTGGCCCCTTTTTGCTCTTATATAAATATTTCTATTTTACTATCATTTAGGGAAGAATATTTAAAGTTGAAGCTCTGATAGACCAATAAAGACCTTCTTTTCTGGCACACAGCACCTGAATCTCTCTCTCTCTCCTTTTCTTATCTCCTTCCTTCGAGTTGGAGTTAACCTCAAGAGTGTTCCTGCTGAGCCTGAAGGCTGGAAAGCCGGCCCTGCACCACTGACCCTATCACCAATCATACCCAATCCGGTTCTCTAGCACTTTTTTTTTTTTTTTCAGCTAATTAGATTCCGCTGGCCCCTTGTCACCATAATAGAATGGAAATTATTTCCAGATGAGTATCTGACATTTGGTGCTGTCTAAAGTAAAGAGGAAAGATGTATTAAGACTGGGCTCCCTGCATTTTTCAGCTCTTCTCTTCTGTGATAGAGGACTGGCACAAGAGATTTGCTTCATGTCATTTTCATTCAACTGTCGTGCCCCTGGGGTGTGATATGGATGGAAATATACATACAAGGTTCAAGCTGTTTTCTCATGAATTCCATGTTCAATTGTGCAGCTGTCAAAATGTCCATTTGACCATTTCATTATAGGTAAGAATGCCTGTTTGACATGCAGGTGGAGGATTTTCATATGAAAGAGTCATAATGATTTGATCAACATGACAGTAATGAATAAGAATCAGCTTTTCATGTGTGTTAGGGGATGAAAAAAAAAATCAAATTCGTTATTTGGTATCCACCTCACTAAGCCCTTGCTATCAATCAGAGGCAATTATTTTCTAATTATCTCCTGTTTTATGCAGTTTATCTATATTCAGAGTAGACAGGGTTAGAAATTAAACATAGATGTGAGCTGAAAGAAAGCATAAGCAACAATAAATCTATAAAACAATTATATATATATATATATATATATATTGCTTTTCCTAAATAGACTTGAGACGAATTATAACACAAGAATATGTGTGGGTTTACAATTTAATACATTGTATTGCAAAAAAGTATAGATATATTATAACTTATATATGTATACAGCATATATACAGTATATAGCATGGAGTACAATCATTGTAACAGAGCATTGTTGTAGTCAATTGCTCATTGTTCATTTACCCCAGGGCCCTCTAAGCGAATCTGTAATATATGCAGGCTCTACACTTGGCTCTATAGCAGTTTTAGTCAATTGATTTTCAGCTTTTGCTATGCCTTAAAGTCACCCAGGGGAGCCCGACCGCTCTGGCCACAACACACAGGTTGCCCTGGGTGACAGGTGTGGAGAATAGCAGTGGGGAAACCAGTCTTTATTTGACAGTTAACACCAACACTCCAACTATCCCACAATCCCTTGTGTGTGAGAGCAGGCTGATCATGTGTACGGATGGAAGCAGACAGGCAGAGTTGATGGAAACCCCCACCACCTCGCCTCTGCTCTACCCTTCGTTCCATTGTCACTCACTGGGATGTCCTTTCCTTCTGACCCCCGTCTGCTTGTATGCAAACCTCGCTAAGACTAATTAAACTTTGGCAGATTAGGACTTTGCCTTGTCACTCTTTATTCGTGCTTAAACAAGTTATTACTTTTAGGAAAATTAAATTAGCCAGCTATTAATTAATCGACACGCTGCTTTTGAGAGGATAGAAGAAGGGGAAAAATAAAGTAAAATATTAAGTAAGAGCTTGAAACAGAACAAAAAGTAAAAAGCTATTGGGAAGGGGAGGTTAAGAAAAAACAACAAATAAAACTATTAATGTGTTTGTTTAATAATAAGCTGTATTTAATTGTACTTACATTATATTGCTAATATATTGTCATATGCAGTATATAGGAACTATATTTCAAATGTATTGTATTATCGATGTATAGTCAAGTGCAAAGCAGCAACATGACATGCAATTCAGATTTAAATTACATTAGACAGATGGAGTACAAAACGAAAAAAGAAAAAAAAATCACAATAACATGTGGTTGGACACAGCAGGACAAAGAAGAGGCACTGCACTGTGTAATGGCAAAAAGCAGAAAAGATAGCCAGTAGCCACAACACTAAAGAGTTACATTAGTGAGTAACCACAAGAGCAAGACACAGGCTAGATGTGCAGAAATGCTTCACTCAGATATGCATTTTTACTCTGAAAAGCTTCTTATGTAAGTTTGATCTTGTTATGCAAATGAAGAGTTCGGTTGTGTACCGCAAATAAATCATGGCCATCAGGATGAGTCACTATTCAAATGATCTTAAATCAAACAAAGAATCAAACAGTCTAACAACTTTACCCTGTTAAACTGGAATTTAACTTTAAACACAGAGCAAGACTTATCCAATAGATATTCATTTGGGAATCTAATGATTGGGTCAGACGTGCAAGTCCTGCTCCACATTCAAACATTCCCACTTAGCTGGTGGTTTGCTTGTGGCATCAATGTATTGATGAATGTTTAAATTTAGACCTGTTCCATTGCCAGTTTCAATACACGCTGTACTACATAACAAAAAAAGATACTGGGTGAATTAATGCAAGCCAGTATAGAAAATCTATTTCTGCACACAAAGCATGTAAATATGACTAATATTAAGTTACTGCTTGCTAAAGCGATTAAGTTGATTAATTTTTCCAAACTTTAAACTCCAAAGCATTATTCTTTTTTCAGTAATCACATAAAATGATTCATTGAAAAACCTCTAGACCATTAAAGTTGATGGGGATAATGTTGTTTTGGACATCTCTGACTATAATTATACGGTGAAAAAAATCTTCCAAATATTTACTTTTATGTTCCAAAGAAAAAGGTATAACTGGTTAGGAACTACATGAGGGTTTTAGACTGTACACATTATTTGTGTGTCTACTCGATTTTATACACACGGCCCCTTTTACATGACGCTGTGCTCATTTCCACTACTCTTTTTTCAACTTTTTTTTCCCCCCAACGCTCTTTGCCAACGCATTGCATCCTTTTGCCAAAGCTTCACTTACGGACCTAAATGAGTTCTGAGCAGAGTCAGAGAGTGCCATCGTTTGGACCGTGTCCTATTGGCCTACATCTGTTAAACATGGAACTTATCTGATCCGCAAAAATCAATGTCCTTGCCCGCTGACCAAATTTGCTCTCCCGACTCTGCCAGCCGAGGCAAGGGGGGAGCGGTGTGTGTCATTTTGCAAACCTCCACATGTTGGCACGCTGTGTTTCAGTATGCATCAGCTGCATAGAATCTCCTCCTGGCTTAGGAAGATAAGCACATGGAGAAAGGCTGTAGCCTGCAGCTAAATCAACTAGGGTAAGCTGCATAACATCTTCCACTCATGAATGTTTTAAAGTTGAGTTCGTCTGTGCACAAGCTGAATCATTGAAGATGAAGCAAGGGTGTAGCGTTTGATTGTGCTGAAGGCCTAAACAACTGCCTGTGAAGAAGAAAAGCAAACACAAAAGCCTTCTGTAGGCTAGATACAGACAAATGGATAGATGAAAAAGCAGCAAACTCAACTGATCAGTGTCCATAGGCCATCACGTCACCCTAAGTCTTCATTAAAATTGCACTGAACTTACATCAGTGTTGATTCAAGAGTGCTTCGGAATTGATTCCGTACATAGCGTTCTTGGACTTGCCATTCAGCATCACCCTTTCAGCAAGAATCAGACTTAATCGCTGCACAGGAAAACAGCCTGATTGGACAAGCCTAATGAAATTAGTCAGTCCACTGACAAGTGCGACCAGACTTCAGTTTAATTTTGGAGGTGTGATAGGGATTGGTCTGAGTTGATTTTTGTAACATGAGTATTTCAATGAACCATGCTCTATTCCAAGTTTCATTGTGCCATAGAAAATGAATAACTGTAATTATGGCTTATGTCTAAATGACTTTTGACAGAGGGGGAGAGAACACAGCTATAAATATAAAAGTCTGCCATTAGCACAGCCTCCCACACTTTTCATTGTCTTTTCCTTGCCCTCTATCTTAACACTGTTTCCTTCTTGCTCATGTATGTACAAATACATTTACACTACAGTCAGATGTTTAGGATAAGCTCTTTTTAATACTTTTCATGTATCTGTTTTACAGAAATATTAAGCAGCACAATTGTTTTTCGCACTGATAATAATAGCATCACAAGATTTCAGCCGAAAATTTAGGAATAACATATATTTTAAAATATATTATACTTGAAACTGTTCTTCAAAATACTAATCTCATACTTTTAAACAATAGTGCAGATGATAAGCTGAAATAATACTTAAAATTGTGGCTAACAAGTAGAGCTGTCAATGAGGTAGAACTGAAATCACATGATGTGCTGATAAATTAATCACAATTAATCATTCCACTCAATTCAATATACATTTGCAAAAACATTAACTGTTCCAATAGTTGAAAAATGTCAAACTACAGAATTTACACAGGGGTCATAGCACTAGTATTATTTTTAAATCGTGGTATAATTAATCGTCTTCATTTATTACACTAAATTGAAAGATCTACTAAAAAGAAGAAAAATCTTTCAGCAAGACCCCAGAAAAAATTAGATCTCACTAGAAACATATTCACAGGCAAATGTCATGCTGCACAAAATCATTTTCATTATTAATGAAGAAGAACTGAGGGACACAGAAGGAAGAAAGGAAGAATGAGAGAGAATTTCTTTTTAAGGAAAGATTCTCTCTTCTCCCTCCAGAAATCAGTGGAGGGAAACTTCAATCATGCTACAAAAGTGAATAAATGTATGGCTGGAGTGAGCTGCCCTCAGGCCTGCGCTCTCTCTCGTCTCAATAAGCTTTTAGGACCACAGTCGAGAGAGAAGCGCATAACTGAGATGAGCTGAATTTTTGAGGACAGCAGCCGGTTTTAATAAGAGAAACAAATGCACACATCCACACGCTCACAAACTTAGGGGAACGATATTCTGCCTTATCTGCCATCATTAGAGACCTTTGATTTCTCTTCGGAAAGAACAGCGATATTTATGGCTGGGGGTGATTCACGTTATAACATGGAGAAAATGCAGGATGGTGGAGTGATGTATGTGGGATAAATATGGATATCCTCTATCCAGTATTTTTCTTTCAACCAAACAAAATGATTGGGCTTATTCCTAGTAAATGTCCCTGTTTGATTCTAAAAGAAAGTCGAAAGGGAAAAGCATTCCCAAATTTGCAATATTGGAGGGAAAAAAAGACCAAAAAATAACCACCAAAAACGACACAACAAAAAAAGAGCAACTGAATAACAGAATATATTTAACAGACGTCTCGACTGAATGGTAATGATCCTGGTTATCCATTCAAAGCAAGGAGGCAGGAGTTTAGAGACACTGAAGTCATTTTTGCAGATGTGTTTTTCCCAGGCAGTTACACTTTAAAGAGCAGACAGAGATGTGTTTGCTCATTTCCTTTATCATACAGCCACCTCGCTGACACTCTGAAACTTGGGCCTGTGTCCATATTATACGCAAAGTGGCATGCATTTATTGCTGTGCCTATATTAACAGGTTATTCACGTTGCCTGCGATTCTGCATAACATAAGCATTCACACATGCAAGTAGACATATGCTACGGACCCTATTTTAACCACACATATTGAGCTGAACTAAGTTACAGTGAAAAACCTAGGCCCTATTTATTAACACAATCCTTTGCAAAAAAGGCTGAGTAAAAATAAAGTCCTGAAGCATATCGACACACACGAGAGTAAACTATGACAGATTTTTCATTTTGAGGGAAAGTCACCCTTTAAGATATTAATTAAGTAATTAAGATTACTAATTTTAAAGTTTATGAAACAGAAGTTCTATCATGCCTATACACTAGCCATTAATGTTGCGTCATAAATAAATTGCTCCCATTATAATCATTGGAGCAGTAAACTCTGAAAGTCTTTATTGCAGTGCATAAAAATGCTACTTAAATAATACTCTTTAATACTGTCTTTTTCTTTGAGAAATGTATTATATTATATATTTAAATACATTCTGAATATTACATCAGTGCAATGTAGTGATCTTGCCTACATTAGGAATATCATGAGTTTATATATATATATATATATATATATATATATATATATATTACACTTCCGTTATGGTACTATGCATTGCAACACATTATCGGTAACTTCTAATGTAGACATGCTGTTACACACCATGACAGATGAGAGAGGAAAAGACAAGTGTTAGGAGGCGAAAGCTGACGAATACATTTTAAAAGTTGCTCAATTTTCACACACCAGCACACATCCATAGAGACTGACTCTATTGTTACTGTTGAGTGTCATATTGCTGAGTGTGTCTTCACAATGCTGTCTTTCTTTCTGTCGGCTGAGAGCCTCAAAGGAAAAAGGGTCACGTATGAGGTCAAAGGAGGGGTCATTCAGAATGACAAAATGTCATGGCACTGCCTTCCCTGAGCCCTTGCTCCAATAAATAAATAAATAAATAAAGTAAGCATATGTGAGTGTGTTTAAAAGTATGTGCAAAAGAGTCCTGAAACCACAGGCAGCTTTGGGCACACTTACAAAGAGTGTTGGTGTGTGAATATGAGATTAGATCACCAGAAGGGTGACGTGTTTGTGATGGTGTGTGTATGTGTGTGTAACCTGCATGCAAACATATGGCTGTTGGACATCTTGTTTTGAGAGAGACCATATGCTGGTTTTGGACACGATGAGCCTTTTCCCTCTCTTTTTTTCATACAGCACACATTACACAGTCTCTCATACACATACGCTCAAAGGATTACTATTCTACAGAATCTAGGGAGCCAACATCTTTCCCTCCTCCACAGAGAGTAAGCTACTCTTATCTTAGCAGGTCAGGGATGCACGGGCTGCGATATATCCCAGACATTCACCTTATATTGATCTGCCAACCCAGCACCCTCCTCTTTCCTCCTCTTTCCCAATGGAACATTCAAAAGCTCCAGAACACAGATGAGGAATCCTTACTAAGGTAGCTATAGTTTCTACACTTCTAATGCAGTAGTTTACTGATTATTTTTAATATATGCAACAAAAAACATAAATGTATTAAACATTTTAAACATGGAGATCATATACAGATTAATGCAAAATTGTAGTAACTGATACTTTATCAAATTGATCAAATATTATTGAGATTTTCATTTAGAATGTGAACACAAACTCTAGTCTTTAGGACTGACTATCCATACTGTAAATATCCATACATAGTGTAAAACTACATCCGTTTGCTTAGTATAGTCAACATGCAGTATATCGACATTGGTGGCTATGGTAATGATGTAAACGTCAGCACAATTCCGAGAGACTTTCTCACGAAACAACTAAGAGTAGCTGTCACTGACAGGCTGTCAGTAGGCAAACAGGACAGAAAGCTGAAAGTTTTTTCCTGTGCTTACATATATGATGACAACTTGCTGTTATGCTGAACTCACAATGTGGATAACAGAATCTCGGCAATGGGAACATTTTACATCATTCATGCATATACTGTGTCCCAAACTGCTGACATGCTTGTTCATTCCTAGTGAATATCTAGTAGTTCACCATATGAGGAAAGACAGGAATAATGAGTGTATTTAAGCATCTCCAGACAATAATTTACATGTTACATAGGCAGCATGTTCTGGGTGGCAAGAATGGTAGCTTAAAATCCATTCATAAAATTTTTTAATAAGAAACAAACTACAGATGCAGTTTTTGCAACATCAAAGCACATGTTTAACCTCTAAGCAACATTTTATATTAATATTCAATAAAAAAGCACAAGTTTATGACTCTACTAAAGCATAAAATACTACAATATATTTGTAGATACTGTATTTAAGAATCATGCTAAGTTAACATACTTGTTTATCTCAATAACAATGCTACAATCAGCTATTCTCCTTTGCAAATTTGTGATCCGGGACGGAATGTCTGTGTTTTGTTTTGTCTGCCCACCGCCATTTTACCCAACAGTATTTCGCCACCAACGGCTGGTGGAAAATACACCGTATTTCAATACATTCATCGTCACATGCGCTTATTCCTGTTGGTGTCGTCAACCTGGCAACCTGCATGTGCAAGTCTCTGGAGGAGCGACCGTTGTGAAAAACCCCCTCACAATACCTAGTTCAACCACACAGTATCAATTCTACATACATTACCTTTAAAGACATTTAAGGACACTTTTCACCACCTACTGTTGTAATCTGCAGATTGAGCCACTAAAAAAATTCATACAGCTAATATACAGACTTAAAGTATGTCTGAAACAAATATAGACAATATGACCAGTGATTAAACAAAAATATCAGTGCTCTTCACCAATCAGGTTTGAGTGTAATGAACAGAGATGTAAAAAAAGAAATGTGTTAGACAAGTAGCGTTTTATCTGAAGAGACCCTTGACCTTACAAACAGCATCTGTACTTCAAGGGCATGAAACAAAACAATCACTACAATAATGTTCTCACTAAATCTGCATCCAGAGCTGAGACAAGGAGAGTAACGAGCTATTTTCTCATTAATTTAATCGTCAGGAAGCTTGGCTAGGATGCTTTATGCTGTTGTTGTTTAGGGGAACATATTAAAACAGTCGGCTTCCCATCCAGCCTATACGAGTGCAGTCATGTGGATACGTTTTGACCTTTTTGAACAATTCTTCCCCTCAATGGGACACGTTCAGCTTTCAGAAATGCAATATGATTGTTTTGTTTTCTGCACTGCCGTGTGATGTCTCTGTTGTTATCCTTCTCTTGTTGTTGTTCTCTCTTCACCCCCCCCTCTCTCTCTTTCTGCCACTGTAGCTTCATTGCATGCTCCAAATTCCAAATTTACCATCATTATCTAAGAAAATGGAGAGACAAAAAAGCAGGGTTGCTTTCATTTTGCATTTTCTCTCTCTACACTGAACATGAAAACAGAACTGAGTTCTGCATTTGATCTGCGTGGTGATTAGCTCCTGAAGACACAAACTTCAGGAGATAAGTCAGATCTACCATAATTTCACATACTGTTCACGTAGTCAAATGGCTTGCTGTATTAAACAGAGTTAATACAAGCTAAATCTAATAACGCCTCGGGCAAGTATCTCTCAAGTTAGACTGCTTGTGTTTCTTTTTCTATCTTGTCAGAGGCTGAAACGAGATAAGATAACCGAAAAATAGACTAAAATACTTCCAAAAGAAATCATAACACATGAATAACGTTATAGTAAAAACTGAGCGGAGACGAAATTGAACTAAAATGAACCACATATTATCCTAAAGGCCTGATTTATTGTTTCAATAAATAATGTGTTCTTTCTCGCATGATCTTCTCATGGGGGCGCATTAGTTATAAATCAATGTGCAGCATTGCTTACAATTCAACTTATCTTCCTTATTCTCTTTTTTTCATGCCTCTAGGGATGAGATGGAGCCACTGGATGGTTGGAGAGAGAGGAAATAGATTTGTGTCAGTATGTTATTGTTCTGGGTCAAACCCCAAGCTGGTCTGAATCAGTGGTTATTGCTTCAAGACCCAGATTTTACATCGGAAATCAAGTGCTGACCCAACACACTTACAAAATAGCACTTTACAAAAATGTAAAATGTTTTTGTGTCATTTTTGTTTAAACACGAACAACAGTGGAACTGTGATTTGCTAGCATGACATTTGTAACAAACAATAGGCTAAATATTAACTATATGTGACCATGGACCACAAAACCAGTCATAAGTAGCATAGGTATTTCTAGCAATAGCCAATAATACACTGTAAGGGTCAGAATTATTGACTTTTAATTTATGCCAAAATCATTAGGATATTAGGTAAAGATCACGCTCCATGAATATATTTTGTACATTTCCTTACATAAAGATAACAAAATTATTTTGATGAATTTTTTTTTTTGCACCCTCAGATTCAGCTTCAATAAAAAAAAAAAAAAAATCTCAAAACTCAAATCTCCTAAAATATAGTTTGCAAAAGCAGGCTAGATTAAAACTTAATTTACAGCTAGTGTATCAATCAGCACTAGCTTCTAGAGTACAAACGCCCACCTGAACTAACAGAATATGGAAACCGGTGTCTCTTCAAAGGAAAACAACTCGAGACTGTCAAGGCACAGGGCCCAAAGAATCCCCATATGCTTTCTATCTCTTCTGTTTTTGTCTTTTTCTTTCTTCTCATCCACCAAGAAAGGGTGCACACAGAATCAAGGGCTTTCAATATTTAAGGTGAAATATAGGAAGTGTGTATTGTGTGCTGCCGAACTTGTTTGATTCATTATTAAACACAATCCGTTTTTCTCTCTGCTACTGATAGTGGGCAAAGCTCCCAGCTTTAATTCCCTTGCATTGCAGATTAGAAGCTGAATAACAATAGAAACGAGTGAGAGAGGGCACAAGAAAGTGATTGCGCAATGCCATTATTACTTTTCTCTATTTCCCCTCTTCCCTTCCACTCTGGATCTCACCTTACAGGAAGTACAGCGCTAATGTTTGCTGCTGAAAGACGGGGAACATCTTGTCATCTTCTCTCAGCTCAACACGATGCTTGATGCTTTCTGACTCTACCGAGCAAACTGTCAAGGATGAGCTGTTGTTATAATTCCTTCAATTTGGCTTTGGGGTCTTTTGAGGTAACACAGTAAGGTAGGAATAAGAATGGTTGGAAAAAGAAAAACAGTAGATGATGAGATGAAACTACTTCTGCAAGAAACAACACAAAAAACTAAATAAATACTAGCTTTGTGACTGCTATCCCTGCTGTATAAACCTTTAGGAAAGAGCTTTGATTTTAAATGGAAATTAATGCCATTTTCTTCTTGAGGGAACCCCTGAAGTCACATACAGTAGCTCTCTCCACTGCTGATAAAGGCCAGAATGAGCATAAATATGCATTTCATAAGACCTTAGTGGCGACATATGATAAAAAGCTTTAACATTCGTGGTTTTTATATACACAAGTAAAATAGTTTAATACGCTGAAATGTCATAACTACTGATATTGATATATATATATATATATATATATATATATATATATATAAACTCTGATTAAATATGACAATTTTGAGATGTTTGTGGATAAAAAAAAAAAGTGTGACAAACAGATTTTTGAATTGTGTATTGTGTTTTCAATTAAGTATTTAATTGTATTTAATTTATGATACAAAAAAAGCTGAAAAATGATTTATTCCTAATGTTTCATTTCACTCAATGCCACTTCTATCACAGGCTGTTATCAAACACCACGCATGGTTTCAAACATGAAGGAAGTGTAAATTCTTCTATGATCCATCTGTACACTGTTATAGTAAGAAAAGTATGAGCTGAAAAATGTGCCTTAAGAAAATCCACAGAGCCAAAAGTGGACATAATTGAAGAAGATGGAATGGTTAAAAGAACTAGATGGTGATAGAAAATGTAGTTTAAGGGGGTGAAAAAAAAAAGGCAGAGAAGAGGCACAGATAATACATGAGAGTGGTCTGAAGGACATGTCAGCATGACCGTGGTGTGAGTGTGTGAACTATCAACACAATGTACTCATGACAGTGTGTGTTTTGTGTGTCAGAGCTCTGAAGGCCGATGTGTAGATCTGACCGCTGTGCTGCTAATTAACCAGGACAATACTTCTACTGGCTGTGCACTGTGTGATCTCTCCACGGTACACATCTTTACACACATAACACACACACACGCTGCGGGAAATCGCCCACAGAGAGATCCACCACAGAGGAGCAAAGTGCCCCCTGATAGCACTGCCAGCACTCTCTCACACACACATAAACTACAGACACACACTAAAAACCTTGACTTCAAAGGGTAACAATCGCACCTGTGAAGCCACTGGATATTTATTTTAGCCGATAACTTAATATAAGTGCATATCTGAAATAGATGTCAAGATCCTAATGTGAATATATTTTGGGTGCTAGTTTCGAAGTTATCAATATGCTAAGGTACTATATACTGTAAGACGAAAGAAAAAATAAAATTGGCGAAATATTGAAGATATTATCTTATGCTCAGGGGTATATGCACTTACAAAAATGTTCTCCTGGATGTGTCCAGCTAGCAAAAGCAAGTAGCAAATTATTCACTGGCAATGTGCCTTTAAACAAAGGCTACTGGCTATTTAAAGCTGACTTTAATATTTTATGGTAAAATACTTTTTTAAATCCCAGCTATATGTTTATAAATATAATTAGTCTAGAAATAAAGTTAGTCTATACTGACTCGACCACTTGCATGCATCTATGGAAGATCTTTTTGACCAACCAATGGCAGATGGAGGAGTGTTCAACTATTTTTAAAAAGCAGTTTCTTGCATTTGCCGAACCATTTCATGAATTCTTTCAGGTACAGCTTGACAAGAGAGAAAAGAATAAAATCCTTTGTTTCAACACTATCCAGCTGAAAGCAGTACTATTTCCAGCTCAAATTGAATTTGTTCTTTGACATTTAGGAACGAGCAAGACTTTGGCACACAGACTTTGACTTCAGATAACAACATAGAGGTGTCCGGTGACTGGTGTTTGCAGGGCTTTTCTTCACAAATGTGCACCCACGTCCTCTGTGCTCTAGAATAACAAGTGCCCACGGGTATCAGAGGCACACTCATGCCAGTTCAGGCCATGCCAGGACAGGGCGGCCTAACTGGGGCAGAAACACATTCGCCCTGTGGCACACCAGAAGCCCCGTCCAAAGAAAACACGCCCACGCACAAAATCCTATACCCTCATCCAAAAGCACTAGGGGTGTAAGAAATAAACTGGTTGTGAGTACATGTGTGTGTTTGTGTCCCGGACTTCATTGTAAATTCAGCTGTGCACCAACGCTAAGCACCACCACCAAACGTGGCAGTGTTAGCTATAACAGGGCAGCTCAGTAATAGTCTCCCCTCTGACCCACATGTGGCTAGAACAACATAACACAGGAGGAGAGACAAACAACAGCTAATCCTCTGCGCACACAACAGCACTGCAATGGAGCCCATTAATAAGAGAGGATTAGCCACCGTTAACGCTAACGAGCGTCCTCGCCACAGGAGCACATTTCCTCTTTATCACATATCTGTTTATCTCTGCTTGTCCCTCACTCCCTCCTCTACCTGTCTATCACGAGTAATGCTGTAAATCACAGGCACTGAGGAAAAAGATTTACTGAGACTGAAACAATTAACGGGACATGGAGAGCGGTGGGAGACAACAGGACAGAATTAAAACAAAACAGATTGAGATGAACTCTATCAAATAAGCTGATGAAAAAAAACAAAAAACACTGGCATCCTGTACAAAACACTGCAACTTCTTTTCTCCCAAATGTGACTTTATGCTTCGTATTATGATTTTAAATCTAACGTGTTATTTTGTTTCACATAATTATGACTAATACTGTATCTTAAAATGTAAAATTTTTTCTCCTAATTTATACCACACAATATGACTTTATAGCTCACACTTTTGACCTTCTTTCTTATAATTGCGACTTTACATCTCACAAGATGACTTTTTTCTCATAACTTCAACTTTATACTAGATATTCAGTTTTTTTTTTTTTTTTTACTGTATTTCACAACTGAGATTTTGTTCCCCCGCTCATAAACACAACTTGGCTCTTTGTGACTGTATTTTACATAATGTCACATTTTATTGTAATTGTGTCTTTATACCCATTTTCTTTTTTCTCGGTAACTTTGTTTCTAATAATTGTGAATTCATATCTCACAATGAGAATTGAGAATTAGTTTTTTTTTCTCATAATTGCAACTTTACTGAGCTCAGTGTCTTTATACTATTATCTTGCGTTTGGGACATTTTATCTCATAATTGTGACTTCTCACATCTCACAATTGGGATTTTATTTTTCTTGAAAATCATAAATTAATTTAGCAGTTTGTGACTTATCTGTATCTTGCATCTGTGATTTTTGTTCATAATCGTGACATTATTTACGATGTGACTTTGTTTTCCACATATTCTGACTATATATCACAGTGTGCCTTTTTTATTGTAATCGCATTTATGTAATAATTTTTTTATTAGCAAACACAATGTAAGAAAAAAGTTGCTTCAACTAAAAAAAATTGCTGACAATTTGTTTTCTTTTAAGTCAACTAAAATGTTTTAGTTGCTTAATGTTAATTTGAGTGACAACTTTACAGTGCACTTTGTGTTACAGCTTAATTATATCCAAATGTGATTTTACTTCTTATTGTAAACTCAATACCCTCATTTCTGGGAAGAAGAGGCCATTTTTTCCTCATTATGACATCAAATAAAAAATTTACATATAGATGAATTATTCACAATAAGATCAATAGGATGCATTTTGAAAATGGACTGATCTAGGTCTACTTGAGATAAAACTAGTCTCTATAAAAGACAACAGAACATGTGAAGTGAGTCAAACAAAAGCTGGACTGAAATACACACATTTAAAATGAAACGGGCTGACAAAGAAAAAAGCTGTCAGTTCCAGTCATTTACTTCTCTCAAGATGGTTGAATGCCAGTCTGGATCATTCCGTTTAATCTTTGCTTAGAGTACAATATAAAGTTCCACGTTATGTGAATATGGTAAACAAACATTGCCGTACTATTATCACAAGACACAATGTCACTACAAAATTAAGTAAAATTTGCATATGCAAAAGATGGTACAGGACAAAAGAGGGATGCATGACAGTCTGTGGAGTGCGAGGGATGGAAGGTAATTTGGAAAACAGTGAGGATGGAGGTGGAGAGAGTGGATTATGCTGTGAGCTGGCGCTGTCAGGCTTGGCTAGGCTGGCACAGAAGCACAGCACTATAATAAGCACCCTCTGTTTGCCCAGCGCTAGGCCAGCATTGTGCCAGTTCGAGTGGACGGGCCAAAACCGACCCACAAAACACTAAAGACCTCACTAATGGGATTCTCTTTACAGTCAGGCATGTCCTTAGCCAGCTCGAGCAGGGCACTGGGATGTAGTTGTGCGAGGACCCGGGGGATATCGAGATCTGAGAATAGCGTGGCCATGTCCGTACAGCTGAAAGTAGAACACATCTGTGCTAGAGGTGTTGGAAACTCGCTGAGCATGTGAGTTTGCTTGTACTGATTGATTGTGTGGTAACAGGTAAAATGCCCTGTTTAGCCAAACACTGCCTCACGCCATCTGTCTGAGAGCGTACTCAACCTGTTCACGTAGGCAGTGCCTTTAAGACAAACATACAAATGCAGATGCCCATATACACACATGCCGCAAAGACTCAATGTTCACTCAAGCCTACTTATTCAGACAAAATGATTGTGCGTGTATGTCTGGAGGAATTTCGCCAAAGGGCAGCACCTGGCATGTCAAACTGCATTTTAGAAGCAAAAAGTCAAATTGTGCTGCACTTTGACTGCTTACATTGCAGGCTGATTAAATATAACACCTGATATATCACTTTGACATAATTTATACTTACACTTCTGTTTTAAGTTAAATCTAATTAGGACCAAAGAGGACCATGCTGCATGCATTTGTGGTTTTCTATGTTTTGAATTCGATTTATTTATTTTTTATTATTAATTCTAGTCATGAAATTTTTCAATGCATGTTTTTGGCATATTTTTTGTTTTATATTTTTTATTTTACAGTTTCGCATTTTTAAAACCATAAATTCAAATCCAAATAATTATAGTCTACTGCTTGAAATTGTAATTTCTGACAAAAACGCAAAAAATTGCAGTTCATGTCTGAATGTCAAATGCATACATTATAATCTATGAAATACATAAAAAAATATTTTTTCCTACCTAATATTCAGTCAACATGTCTAATATTCAATATAAAATTAAATACTCAATTTAAAGTGATGACATATTGCAAAAACAATTTATTTGCCATATTTAAAATTTGGATTTGCTAAATGTGTACCCTTTTGCCATTTAACCAGCTCCACAGACTTGTACTTTATGATTTTTATTTAGCACTTCAAAAAAAAAAAAAAGTATGAAGCTGGATCAGATCCATTTTAGCTTCTCTGGAGGAGCTATACCTCTGGTGGACAATGTTATTTATCATGGTGTTAATTAGGCCTGCAAGTTATGTTTTAATTAAATTCAGTGGCGCCTTCCATTTAAAATGTCTTCAGTTGCTCACTGACATCACCGCTATCTCTCACAGCCCACTCGTACACTTACACACACACACACACACACACATATATATGCGTGATGTGTTTGTGCAAGGTGTGAGTGGAAAAACAAAAAGCATGTCTTTCATCTTGTCATCAATCTCTGCCCAAATTAGAACGTGAAAATAGAGTTGCAGTTTCCCTGGGATGTGTTTTGTGATTACTGCTACTACGCCCACTCAAGATAAAACACACACACACACACACACTTGCACCTTCACCCTCCACTTCTAATAATCCTCTAAATGTTATTTTGGACCTTAAATATCACTCAGATAGAGGGCTAGCTGTAACAATAGCTCTGTTGATTTTTTTTGAAATGTCACATTCTGTTGTCTCTCTCCTTGACCACATTGCCTACTGATATGCAAATGCTGGAGTGTTGTTCTCTTCTGTACGAGAAATAAAATAAGACTGTTGATCGCTGCAGATTGTGAAGGGGAAAAGAAAACATAAGAGCTGCCTACTTCAAAAACAAATTTACAGTGCATCTAAATAACAATTCATATGTGTCTTTGCATTATGCAGCTTGTCTTTTATCAGCTCTTGCCTTCTTTTGCAGTTGTCATATTTGACATCCATAGTTTTTGTCAATGATAAAACACTGAAAACAAACCTTACTGTGTGTGTTTGTGAAAGATATATATACTTAATGTTTTTATATTGTAATATAGTTTGGCCATTTTGTTTATAACACAATGCAATGCATTCATGTTTTTATATTACTACAGTATATACCAGGAAATAACATTATATAGCATGTAATGTCATCATGGTACTGTTTTTGTAAGTCACATACTCAAATGTCAGTCCAAAAACAGCTAGCCTCATGCATTTCAGCTGCGAATCCGTCAGTAAAACTACAGACACAGCAAGCGGATGTTGATAAGTCCATTTATTGTACTAAAAATGGCTGAATACAAAGTACATTCACAAGAACAGCACTTTCTGCTAGACTGTCTGCAGAGCCGACAGAATCTCTATTACTGGCTTATTGTAAGTAAATGAGTCATGACATTAATCTAGCTTCCCCATCTACTGCTTTTGTAATCATTGTCTCAGACACACAGAGAAGTAAAATCCCATATGTGATCGTAAAATAAGTTTTCACACTACGGACGTACCATATATTTATATATTTATATATATTTGATAAATATCATTCAAAGCTAGTTACATATTTACACATGTTCCCCAAGCAGACACTCAGGAATGTCAATGTCTACAATATTCACATCAATACGTGTTCTCAGTTCAAAGGCAAACGTGTATTTGGTGTCTGTTATATTGTGGCACAGTCAGTGGTGTGAGGCGAAGATGTCATTGCCTTCAGAGCAAGAGAAAGAGAGAGAGAGAGAGAGAGACTGGAATGGAGTTACAGTCACCCATCTAATTAACAAACATGACTGGCTGACACTTTATGGCACTAAGCTCCATTTGGGTTTGTGAGTGCACACATTTGAAGAAGCCAAAACGGAGATACTGTTCTCATCTAAGACTTTGCTCTCACTTCTTTTAACTTAGGCAGGGAAACAAGAATGAGAAAAAGTGGGGGAAATGAAGCGAAGCCTTCATTTGATCCACCTGCAAAGCAGTCTTTTCCCTTTCTTACCCTTAAAATTCAGGGTGGAAATAATTGTTTTTTTTCCAAATCTCTTGCGTTATCTCGCAAAACTTTTGTGTTCTCTGGTGCAACCAGTTAAGAGCTCAGATAAACAGTGTCTGTCTATTTTACACTGCCAGTAGGTAAGATAGCTCCGTAAGGAGCATTTTCGCATCACTAGAGGCGGCACTGCAGCGACCGAAAGCGAGAGCGATCATAACTGCAGCGCCGCTTCAAGTAGAATACAATAATCCTTTTTCATGTAATATCCTTTTCAGGTGTCTTTCACTGATGTAAAAATTGTGCCTTGAAATAAGCACTGACCATATTTCTTTATACTTCCGTCCAATTCAACGTAAAACTCTATGAATGTACAGACCTGTCTGAACCACTGGAAGCATAAAGTAAACAGGAAGTGTTTATCTGAGCTCAACTGTGCTTACACCAGAGAATGCAAAGTTTTGCGAAAAATGCAAATATCTTTGCAAGAGAATGCAAAAGATTTAAAAAAAAAAAATTTCCTGCCACTCTGAATTTATTTTACCCACCCCAAATTTTTTCCTCCACCATGCCCCTTAAGGGGCTCTGTACTTTCTCATAAAACATCCCCTCGTTTTTTTTTTTTTTTTTTTATGGAGTGAGATGAGAAAGACTGCGAGTTTTGGGAGAAAAATACTGTTGCTGTATTTGATAAGAGGTCAGAGTGCATTATAGAAGAGCTATTAAGTCCTCTTAGGTGATTTTTCAATGAATGTGAATGGGTCTGGATGTGGCAGACAAAAGAAGACAGAGAGTAGAAAAGAGAGGAGAGGATATTGAAAAGGAGAGAGAAGGACAGAAGAAAGACATACCTACCAAACCCAGGGTGATTGTAATGATAGTAAAACTCCAAAGGGGTTCAAAGGGAACAGGAGAAGAAAGGAGGAGGGCAAGTCCATTCAAAAGAGTTCATAGCAAAGGGAAGAAATGCACTGCGGAGGAGAGGCAAAAACGGAGATATCACAAATCCATTAGTCCAAATTTCTTCCAGTGTCCTTAGATGAGAGATATCCGCTCCCAAAAAGCTACAGAGGAAAAAACGTCAGGGTGGGGGTGACAAACATCAGAGGACAGATGCCCATTTTCAGTCT
This sequence comes from Enteromius unitaeniatus, assembly GCA_032359435.1. NCBI lineage: Eukaryota > Metazoa > Chordata > Actinopteri > Cypriniformes > Cyprinidae > Enteromius > Enteromius unitaeniatus. The sequence goes on from JAUMHI010000055.1 coordinate 10,886,985, forward strand.
GCTTTTCCTTTCCGACTTTGTCCATTTGGTTTTTCTCATTGTTTATGTGCGAAAAGGTAGTTACAAATATTTCAGAGATGAAGAGATATGTGTTATGGCAATCTGTGACAAGAGGCAAGCTCTCCCGCAGAGCAAAAAGAAAAACATTTTGGAAAAAGAAGAACGTTTAAGGCAGTCTTTTTTGGCCGGCCCCCTTCTCTTGGTCAACGCCCGTTACAGCACCTATAAGAGGATAGATACGACTTACTACTCACGTAATGGAACGCAATACATTCCATGCAAAATATTTCTAAAAAAAAAGAATATATAAATATTAATAGTGCAATTAAAACATATCTTTAGACGAATATGTGTAAACAGCAAAAGGTGGTGAGTAGAGCAAGGGGGCAAGACCAAAAACCTGCTCTATCCATTTAAAATATGCTCATTTAAATGGCATACTTGGCATACATACTTATTACTTTTATTATGCTGTTATGAACAGTTTTACATTGCAACTGTATATTCGAGCCATTCATGTCACACAAGGCATTGTACACAACTTTTTAGAGGGTATGTTGTCTTTGCAAAGTTCATTTGGAGACTGATTTGAACAAACCTGCCCCCCTTCCTAAGTCCACACTTGTACAACTGCGCTGCACAGATGGCCATGTTTTCTCTCCATTCAGTTGTCCATTACATTATACAGAAAGAGTGAACATGTTCAGGAAAAACACAAAACATATAAAAAGGTCCCCTGAAAGTTTCCAAACAATCTGCATTACTCACTCCTAAGATGCAATGTTGAAATGGACTCATTTGTTGCACGAAATATAGCAAGAGTAACTTCGATATTTTCCCACTACAGTTCCTGCTGGCCCACGCTGCTTTTACAGCCAATGACTGATCCAGAGGTCTCGCACAATGTTAGGACACAGACTCCTCACGCAGTAGGCACAGCTTGCCTACCGGGTGCAGATCAGCAGGAGAAATGCAACTGACATTTCATCTCATCAGTAGGCAATGAGGCACTGCACAGTAACAGTTTCAGCCACTGCTTCACTGTACCCTGCTGACACAAACACCAGCTGCTGCAATCTGTCCAGAGACCAGTGTGCGCCTTACGAATCCCGCATGTCACTAATACAGACACAGACTTTTTATCACTGCATTAAAGGCAACACACTGGCTTTGTATTCAGCCTGCTGCTGACCCATCGCTTTTGATACGCAGGTGTAAGGTGTGCAAGTTACGTAAAGCAAAGTCTTTTTCATTGATTTTGTGAGGTTTATTTAGAATCGTTTGAACTTATCTTAAAGAGACAGTTCATTCACAAATGTACTGACCCTCATGTTGTTCCGAACCTATATGAATGTCTCTCTGTTGAAGAACATTGTGATCAAACAGTTGACCTCCATTCTTAAAGTTAATGGCTACTGTCAACTATTTGGTTTCCATTATCCACTTTTTTTCTCCCCAGCAAACTCCTAGAGGTTTTGAACAACTTGAGGTTAAGTGAATGATGACAATTTTCATTTTTGGGTGAACTGTCTCTCCATTGCGAGGCTCAACAGTAAGCATGACATAGATTTGTGGATTTAATTTGTTAATATTAATTTATACACTTACACAGTGGTGGCCAAAATTATTAAAATACTAGATATCTTCACCAGATAAAAATGTTTTTATGTCAGTTATATGTATTTCTATAGTTTGTTGCCTACAACTTTGAAAGGTCGTGTTGCTTTGCAGGTAAGTTCTTAAATCATCTTGGAGAAGTTGCCACAGCTCTTCTGGATTTAGTCTGTCTCAGTTTGTTTCTTCATGTCATTGCAGACAGACTGGATGATGATGAGATAAAGATCTCTCTGTGGAGCACTAGCTGTTGTCAGACTTGTGCAAGCAAAAATCTCACTGGTTTATTAATGATCTTACAAAATGATCTTTTTTAGCTGGTGAACATACTAGTCTTGTAATAATTTTGGTCACCACCGTATATAGTAAAGAATATGCATACATATAACACTATAACAGACTCAAGATAAAAAATTTTTTTACGGTTGCACATGCACATATATACACACACAATCAGTGGTTTATGGATTCAGGTGCACCCAATAGGGCTTTTAGTGGCCTTGCTCAAGCTGTTTTCTCAGATCTAATCACTGAGACAAGAGCCCTTCCCTAATCCTGGTCCTCACCTCTGCCACCTCGACATCTGTCGAAGTGTGTGTATGCAGGCCTGTGAGTGTGTCAGGTAGCATCTGGGCCTAATGAGGCTCACAGCCTGCCACTGCACCCATTTAGCACCTTCCCATGAGCACCTGCATCAGAGGTTACCTCCTGACGTGATGTACCGTTGTTGTTCTTGCCACGGGAGCCCTTCCACCCCTGTGTCTCAATCCAATGATTTTCCCTGCTAAAATAAACTTTGATACTATAGAGTCACACCAGAGTTATGTGCTCAGGATTTTCTATCCAGTCTAAAGAGATGCTACTTAAGTCAGACTGACTACGATTAGCAACTTTTATCCAGCATAATCCAGTCTTCAGTGTCCCATGATACTTTTGAAATCTTTCTTATATACTGATTTGGTGCTGAAACATTTGTCCTTATTATCAATGGTAGCAGTTGTGCTGCTAAATATTTTTATTTTTTTTGGAAACTATGATAATAATATTGGCATCATATTTACAGTACAATTAAGTCAAATTCAGTAATATATATATATATATATAAACAGTGGGTACGGAAATTATTCAGACCCCCTTAAATCTTTTACTCTATGTTATATTGCAGCCATTTGCTAAAATTATTTAAGTTATTTTTTTTCCTCATTAATGTACACACAACACCCCATATTCACAGAAAAACACAGAATTGTTGACATTTTTTCAGATTTTAAAAAAAAAGAAACTGAAATATCACATTGTCCTAAGTATTCAGACCCTTTGCTCAGTATTTAGTAGAAGCACCCTTTTGATCTAATACAGCCATGAATATTTATGGGAAAGATGCAACAAGTTTCTCACACCTGGATTTGGGGATCCTCTGCCATTCCTCCTTGCAGATCCTCTCCAGTTCTGTCAGATTGGATGGAAAACGTTGGTGAACAGCCATTTTTAGGTCTCTCCAGAAATGCTCAATTGGGTTTAAGTCAGAGCTCTGGCTGGGCCGTTCAAGAACAATCACAGAGTTGTTGTGAAGCCATTCCCTCATTATTTTAGCTGTGTGCTTAGGGTCATTGTCTTGTTGGAAGGTTAACTTTCGGCCCAGTCTGAGGTCCTGAGGACTCTGGAAAAGGTTTTGGTCCAGGATATCCCTGTACTTGGCCGCATTCATATTTCCTTTGACTGCAACCAGTTGTCCTGTCCCTGCAGCTGAAAAACACCCGCACAGCATGATGCTACCACCACCATGCTTCACTGTTGGGACTGTATTGGACAGGTGAATGAGCAGTGCCTGGTTTTCTCCACACATACCGCTTAGAATTAAGGCCAAAAAGATCTCGGTTTCATCAGACCAGAGAATCTTATTTCTCACCATCTTGAAGAGGCAAGAGGCTTCCGTCGGGCCACTATGTCATAAAACCCTGACTGGTGGAGGGCTGCAGTGATGGTTGACTTTCTACAACTTTCTCCCATCTCCTGACTGTATCTCTGGAGCTCAGCCACAGTGATCTTTGGGTTCTTCTCCCTCGATAGCTCACTCTGGCCAGCTTTAGGAAGGGTTGTGGTCGTCCCAAACATATTCCATAACCTTGGACCAGATCTGTGCCTTGCCACAATTCTGTCTCTGAGCTCTTCAGGCAGTTCCTTTGACCTCGTGATTTTCATTTGCTCTGACATGCATTGTGAGCTGTAAGGTCTTATATAGACAGGTGTGTGGCTTTCCTAATTGAGTCCAGTCAGTATAATCAAACACAGCTGGACTCAAATGAAGCTGTAGAACCTGCCCAATACAGTCCCAACAGTGAAGCATGGTGGTGGCAGCATTATGCTGTGGGGGTGTTATTCCGCTGCAGGGACAGGACGACTGGTTGCAATTGAGGGAAAGATGAATGCGGCCAAGTACAGGGATATCCTGGACCAAAACCTTTTCCAGAGTGCTTAGGACCTCAGACTGTAGAACCATTTCAAGGATGATCAGAAGAAATGGACAGCACCTGAGTTAAATACATGAGTGTCACAGTAATAGAATAGTAATAGAATAGAATACTTAGGACCATGTAATTTTTCAGTTTTCCTTTTTTAATAAATCTGCAAAAATGTCAACATTTCTGTGTTTTTCTGTCAATATGGGGTGCTGTGTATTCATTAATGAGGAAAAAATGAACTTAAATGATTTAAGCAAATGGCTGCAAAGAGTGATAGAATTCAAGGGAAGTCTGAATACTTTCCGTGCACACTATATATATATATATATATATATATACTACTTAAACGAAAACCTTACTTACCTTCTCTTAATTTTAAATGATACTGTAAATATATTGCTAAAATTAATATCACAGTTTTCACACACACACACACACACACACACACACACACAAGTCTTGAGTCATTATTCGTATTATTCTTATTGGAATCAAAAATATGAGTGCAGCACAGCATCCACAGCATAAATATTTTTCTGCAATCAACATCACTAACTATATAAACGAATAAAATAAATAAACAAAATCAGCAATAACAACAATTATTATTATTATTATTATATTCATATTGTCGTTTGTGTTATCCATTTTGCTATTTGTCGCCACCTGGAGTTTAAAAAATAGGCATGCTGGGTGAACTTTTGATGATACATTTTTGTCTAAGATTAAAAAGATGAAAAATGTTTGAATTGCGACAGATGTTTTGCAAATGTGAAGAAGTCAGACAGATCTTTTGTAAATGGTTTTAAAACAAATATAAAACATACAAGTCGTTTGCACCAGTTTCATTAATGAGGGTCAGATTATATATTTTATTCAATTCAGTGTTAACCATGTTAAATTGCAGTTCTTAATGATGTTACCCTGCAACTGCATGGCAAGTTTTATTCATTTGCCTTTTTATTTTTTTCATGTACTTGACAGATGTTAAATTTAGACCCTGGGAACATTGCACACCTTGGTATAAATCTTGTCCTCAGGCTATCAGAATTATCCCAGTGTGCTTTTCAGCAGTTTCCAAAAACAACAAAAAAAAAGGACGATTTTGCTCAAATGGACAACATTACCGTCTATTTTCTGTTATTGAAGTATTACAGTGATATAAACAACAGTTAACCATCTGCTTACAGTAGATCCCTGCATACCCCAGCAAGTAAATTACACATCTCAATAAATTATAAGGTAAAAAAACAACAAAAAAACCCCTCAAATTAAAATGAGCAACTCTTCAAAAGGCCAAAACCAAGGAAAATTAGAGGCCTCCAACCTCTTTCTGATTATTAACAATCATAGATATCTTATACTGACTCTGACGCTGCTGTCCATAGGAACGATGCGTCAATGCGGCCGCCATCTTGTGTCGGGGGAATGCGCGTCTACACTGCATTAGTTAACATTGGCAGAGAACTATCAACAGTTAAAATCACCTTCATTTGTTATTTTCAACCGATTTTAAGCGGTTTGGTTTATTATAAATGTCAGACATATATTTATGATAGAACATATATTAATTAATTATTTTACTTATCTGTAAAATAATTAATTAATCTATGTTCTATCATAAATATGTGATATATCATATACAATAAAATACAACACTTAGACACACCTACATAACTAATAATTTTTTTCTACAATGCACAAAACAAAAAACGAAAATGACAGCTGCACAGTACGGTGCGGTCTTTTGGCTCAAACCCCTCTCTCCTGAGTGCTTTTGCCCATGACTGACGCCTCTGTTTATCACTTGGGAATCTACAAACAAAACAAATCCAAAAGTCTATAGCATTTTTGTAGCATATTTTAAGGGACATAGCCACGTGATAGCAGTGTAAATGGGCATTCATTCACCATGGGAGGAAGACAGCAATAACTAACCATAGCAATAAAAGCGTCCACACTGACCATCGACAAGCAAAGTCTGTGATGTGTGATGGGTTCTGATTGACTATTAGTTTCAAGCTTTTTGTTGTTCTCAAATCGCTCTGAAAGTGACCTCAAACTGCATCGTTCTTCATATGGTTATAGTTTGTGTGTGAACGTCGTAATTCACATTAACTTTACAAACTAACACTGACACAAACTTTAGGCAACTCTTTACCATCTTGCAATTATATTATATTCATCGTTGGTTTTCTTCAACTTATATTAACATAACTTAATGTTACCTAGCTTTTTCTTTCATAGGACAACATTAACTTCGGCGATGTTGACGTATGCTTAGAGGCCCCAAGGCATATCTAGTCAGTATAGATATCTATGATTAACAATGACGACGCATGGGGGTAATCAAGACAGCACTCCAAAAAAAATATATAGAGCAACCTTTAACAGCAAAAGAGAGTAAAAAGTGTGTTCCGCCACAGGCAGATGGCCACAGTAAGTGGGAGTGTGACTGCTGTCAGCCTGAGCGAGATGCATTTCTCTGTTGTTAGCACTTTAAATAATTGTGCTGAGGCTAGTGATTATTTGCATAAACACCATTTAAACATAGCTCAAGAGCTCTAATCCCACACCAAACAGTGTGAAAAGAGAGAGATAGGGAATACATTGAGACTCAGAGGGAGTGAAGAGAGATTGCAGCGTGATTTGCTTATTTCCAGGCATTCAAATAAGCATGCTGCAAAATAAAGCAAAGCAAACAAAGGGGATATATATTCGCCCCTATATTTTAATTTATTTATTTTGGCCTACCCAGCAAACCAATAACTCCACCCGAGTAAAACAACTAAGCTGTCTGTCAAAAATGGCAATAATGACAATTTCAGATATGGGTCGCCTTTCATTCTGCATCCTGCTATCTGTCTTTCAGGAGGATAAATGTTGCACTGGCTTCTGCCCGGCAAATGTGATCATATTCTCACTGACGCCTCATTGTTTGTTGATGTCTTTATTTATCTCTTCCTCCATTTGTCTACTTTCTTAAAGCCATTATTCATGTCATATAACAATCATAACCGAGGCGCTCATCAGACGGCTGTAAATAAAACCTTCTCTGTCTAACTAGGTGCGAACAAACTGCAGGCCTCGCGACATTTCCATATCCTCCATTCCGTATCAACAGCTGAATGACTAACTGTGATTTATAGCTGCAGAAGTGTCATGGCAACAGATTTTATGAGACGACGTTGAACTTATTCGAGTCTATAGACAATCTACTGTCTGGAAATGTTAAGTTTGACAGCAGTGTGACTCTATTTGTTTGCTTTATGACTGGAGATGGCATCAGGATTTGCTTCAGTGGCCTTGCGATGCTTCAAACAGTCAGCAGCCACTTGGCTTGGCAAAGGCTTCAAAAACTCTGAACTTCATAAAGAAGCTGAGAGACATTCAAGGTCCTTCTTTTGTCCATACGTAAGGCACTTCAGTGCATTTTTTTTCCATACTGTGAAACATACGGCTCTGTGAGAGACATGTTACAGGTAGTGCGGGGGAGGTTTGAGGGTCGACTGCATGAGCACCATTTGTTATTATCTGCACACAGTGAGAAGACACACTGTGTGGCACATTTAAGCATAGTGAGGGTACCTTGTACCAGCAGGAGACCGTATGAGTGTGTCAGAGCTAATATGTGTGTGTGTGGACTCGACTGCCGGAACACAGTGAGGATGCCTAGGAAAGGGGTTGCCCCCTTAGCATCTCACAGGGCACAGCAAATGTCGTGATGACCTATCCGTCAGTCAGAAGCAGTATTTGGACGAGAGCTGTTTTTATAATAAGTAATTTAAGTTACTACTACCAGAAGAAATCTTCCATTTAATGTACTACTTTAGCTTTAAGTGTTTGTAGTTACTAACGCTACGCCACGGCTTTGACTGAAAACTAATTTCTGCCATGTTTCTGCCAACAATAAATAAATAAATCAAAAAGGCAATTGTGACTTCTTATTTCACAATTATCAACTTATTTCTTGCAATTGAGATCTAAATGAGTAAGACTAAGATGAGTAAAGTTGTCAGCTACTTTTTGTTTCTGCTTAAAAAATGGGAAATTCCAAATAGCTGCTCCAACACACAGTAGTGGCATTTGGTTGAAAAAAAAAATAAATAAATACATTTTGAACAAACTGGTTGAATGAAAGAGTCAGTGACTCATTTGTAAAGACAGCCCTTTGCAGACACCTACTGGTGCAATGATGTAATCTGCAAAATACCTAAATACTTAAAATAAATTATACATTACATAAAACTGAGGAGAGGAAAGGAAATGATCATACACTCTCTGAAAAAAGTTACAGTACTGTCACTGAAGCAGTACCCTCAAACTCATTAATACTGTATATACACTTTACTTTTATAAATATGTACTTTTGAAATAGGAATAAGTGCGATTTCGAAGTTAATAAAATACAAATCAGAGATTTGAGCTCAATAGCATCATAAAGTTGTGTGTGTGTACTGTAAGTGTGTGTGGTGGGGGGTGGTTAAGATGGAGCACGGATAGTTCACCCATGAGCGCTCAGCTGTAACCGCCATGATGTCAGAGGATCTATCCAGCCCAGAGACAAAAGTACTGTGAGTGACTGTTTAGAGATCCAGGCGGCACTGACAATGACTCGGTGAAGGGAGGGGGAAAGATTCTGTCGAAGCACCGGATCTGAAAGAGACGTGTCTGACTTCTTAGACTTCTCAGACCGCTGGAGTGTTTCATGCATTCCTCTTTCATTCCTTCTGCACTTCCTGCCTTGGATTTTCTCAGACGACAGCTCACTCATCAGACTCTGTAAAGAAGTGGCTGATACAATAAAAGCAAGGTTGTCTAATCGTGTGGCCAATTTCGTCTCCATGCCAACATATGACTATTAATCCTCTTAGCTAGCACTGGGCCTCTTCATCTCTCATGGTTTTATGTCTACCTCCCTCTCATCCTTATGCCATCCTCTGTTTTTCTTTCCTTGGGATTAAGCATTTATGGGACAGGGGCTGTTTAAGCTTTGTCGAAACTTTGTCACACTCATTTTTGAAAAACCTGATTTTAAATGGATTAATTGCAATGTTCTCTAGATGTAAAAGCATTCTGTTAAATAAATAAGTATATATATATATATATATATATATATATATATACAGTGCTGCTTGTAAGTTTGTGAACCCTCCAGC
>JAUMHI010000055.1:10897225-10918092 GCA_032359435.1 Enteromius unitaeniatus
ATTTATAATCGAGCATTGTCTGATGAAACCAAGTACACATAAGATATAGACAATGGCTATGCTGTGATTTTGGCTATTTTTGCAGGTAAAAGTATCGAAAAAAATTGGTATTGTGGTACGACAGTATTTACAATACCATTACATCCCTAGTCTAGAGTATATTTTTATAAATACCATTTTACTCTTTGTACAAAGAAACTAAAGTAATGTTTAACTCAATGTGTTAATTAAGTTAATTGACAATGTGTTAAACAAAATCATTCCACTGCAATGTTTTAAGGTTTCTAAGTGATGTACTTTGAACATATATATATGTATAACTATATATTTAACAGGACCATAATTATGACTCTTTGCGGTAGCTCTCTGGAGAATTGTCAACTGTCATTTCTGGCTTCTGTAAAAAAATACTAAATATACTTTTAAAATACTTTCAAACAAATCAGGCCAGAAAAGAAGAAGGAAAAAAAAAGAACAATCAATAAAAAATTCACAAGGCCAAGGTTTTGGTGATCACACAAATCTGAGAAGTGGATACTAAGTGACTGTTTCCTTCCAGCGACTGGTTTCTACTCGTCAGATCACAGTCTTTAAAAACATTCTTTGATCACCAGAGACAAGAAAAATAGTGAGAGAGAGGCAGCTAATTGCTTGTTGACTGAGATAAAAATCCATGTTTTTCACATGAACTGGCATCGGTCATTAAATTGACATGCTTCGTTAACAACTGTGCATTCTGTTGCTTCTCGTTGCAACAAATGTTTACAGTGAAGACCGGCGTCAGAAACAGACTACACACCTGGTTAGACCTCAATTACATCTTGAGAGCTTTGATCTATTTATTTATTTCATTTCCTGCATTCGGAGCTAGTTACTTGGTTAAATGATGTGTGATGGGGTTGTTAGCATAAAGGATTGTGTATCGTCCATATATTCAGGTATTTTCTGCATTTACTCAAGGCCTTGTACTACAAATGTGTGTAAAAATCAGCGTTGACAAATATACAAGCGGAGTTACTTGCGATTTGACTGGTAATAGTAAAAGTATCTCTCCCGTTTCAGATTTGCTCTATTCCTCCAGATGAGTGGATGTGCTCTAGTGACAGCAGCTGACCCGTGATGTGTATTTCCTCCCCCTAAGGAGTGTTAGTGTGGCTACAGTATATATACATGCGCACATGCACTGTGCAGCCTCCGAGCACTATGGGACCTCTCTACAATCACTGGCTCCTTTCCACAGAGTGAGCACGACTCCCTGTGCCCTAGGCAAGATCAGACCCCACTGTTCCGCCAAGTGTGTGAGTGTGTGTGTCTAAAGCAGGAAAAAGAGGCAGACAGATGATAGAGACACCCCTCTGTTTTTAAATCTGCTGTACGCTTGCGCATAAATGTTACTCACGCATCCTTTGTGTGTGGTAACCACTTTGTTTCTCTGAAGCTTTATCTTTGTTTTGCAAAAAAGCCTATTATAACTGCAGATTTGTATTGGGTCAGCTGCGTGTTAAATTTCTCTGCAAAAACAAATGGAGATGAAAAGAAAGAATTGATCTTTTTTCTGACCTCTAAAAGAGAGAAGTCTCTGGGTATTTAGGAGGTCAGTGTCCAATAAATTATGCTGGATTCAACTGTGAAGTACAAGTCGTATGCAAAAGAGAGAGAGGAAAATATAAAAGCAGAGGGAGAAAACAGAATTGTGTGAGACGGGCCAGTAGGAAATACTGTAGGTAGCCAGACGCCACCCAGCGTGGCCCCTACTGACCACTGAGAAGCCGCCAACACAACGCACTCACAGATGGATGGGGGTTCAGTCCCGGGTCTGGTTAAAAAGAAGTTAAGGGGGAGTTTGAATTGCCTCCCTGTGGACTGTAGACCTTAGTATTGTCCTCTTGTTTATACAGTAGTAACACATTTGTACACTTTTAGTATTAAAAGTGCACCCAGTCAGCTCTTGGCACACTCTTATCTGTCTTAAGTAATCTTGGTATATACTGACACCTACTGGTGTGGATGAATTAAGTTTGGTGATTCAAAGTAATAATGATAATCAATCAAATAATATTATGAATTGATTGGAGTAAGTAGGTGTTTCATTCAGTAATAAACACTGACAATTAGATAAGGATTTCTTGCTCATACTCAAGCCGAGGGGAGGAGCATTTTCAGATTTGTTTTAAAGATTACACAGGCAAACATTTATTTTTTGATTTTTTGATTGATTGACTTGCACTGGTGAATTGCTCACCACAAAATTAGAAATGTGAGCTAACAAAATTAACACAGTCAATTATAATTTCACACAGACTTAAAAAAATATATATTAGGATAAATACTAAATAAATTAGTTTGGTTCATCTTATGTACAGTTTACCTATCATGTGGGCTCGACGATGAAAAAGACATCAAGTTATATGTGAAGTGTGAACACAGACACAGTAGCTTCAGTTGCCACAAAAATAGACAGGAAGTGGAAAATTCATTCATCTGTCTTCAGTAAACATGAATGACTTCATAGCAAATGTGAGATTTTACACCATTTTTACTCAGTATTCTAGTCTCTGCAGCCCAATTAGCACCAAGAAAACAGAACGATGTATGTAAGACCACATCTCTTTCTGCCACCAGCCAGAGGTGACAGAATAGCAAAGGAAAGAGAGCAGAGAAAAAAAGACCACCAGACAATTCTGTGAGAATGAAGAGGTGGTCAAAGATTAACACGGTGTCGTCATGAATCTGGAGAGCAGATGGGCATTGTTTCTAATAAGAAACATCTGGGTTTTTGTGTTGCATTAAGTTGCACCACTCGCTCCTAGTGTTAACAGGGTGTAAAAGTTAAATGTTCATTAAAATTTTGAAAGAGAAAGAGATTTTTTTTTTCATTTTACAGCAAGTTTGACATTGCCTGAAGTTCTAGATTTCCTGTCTCATTGTGATATTGGAGAGGACAGGAGAAACTGCAGGGCTCTTGCCCATTCTGACCTGTCTGTATCATGCAGCCATAGGCAGTGCTGTAATGGCGAAGAATGAAGCCTTCCAGTGTGACCTCTCATACGGCCTTCAGTGACAGCTTTGAATGACAACATGAGTGACTGTTCGACATGTTGCACTCGAGAGGCAATGTCTCTAGGGCATGATGTGCTGGTCTTGTATGAAAATGTAAACATACTTGCTTGCTGAGCAAAATACAAATGCATGAGGGTCTTATGACGTCAGACAAGCTAGAAGGACATACATGAATGCTAAGAGAAATGGGAAATGAATATAGTTATACAAAATAAACAACCATACGCACTTAAAACCAGCTTTCCTTATCTCTCTCAGTCCGACCTCAGGATTTAGGCCCGGGTCAGACTCTAAGCCCCTTTGCATGCCGCCAGGACTTTAGAAGTCTTAGCAGCTAGACTGAGATCAGATGGTCTAAGACTCTGGTGGAAACCAAGCCTTGCATTTAGAAAATGAATCATTCAATTCACAAATTCTATCAGGTCTCTAAACAAGCCGCTTCCACTTTCATGCTTCGATGCACCTTTTTATTTACTCATTCTTATTCATCTATATGATTACTTATTTATTCGTTTGAAAGGGGTTTGAGTCTTTCAATCGGTCTCAATCTGTTGCCTGCGTAATCCTAATCTTCCGTTCAATAATCAGTGGTCCTTCTGGTAGATACAGGGGTGGCTATGCTCTGCCTTTGATGGGATTATGTAGCGCTCGCAGCAGGATCCAGACACACAGGAGCGGGCAAACAAAAGATGAGCCCAGTAAGTCCCCTTATCCGCTCATTCTCTAAGTGGATTTGATGGGCGGCCATCGCACCGTCATGCCTTTTTCTCCATATGCTTCCCTTCAATAAAGAAGAACGACGGCAACTTGCCGCAAGTGCAATCGACCCTCAAAACATTGTTCCGTTTCTGTGACTTCATCCAGCCAGACTGACTGGTTTAGTGAGAAAGACTCTCTGAAAGAGTCGTAGTCACAAGAAAGCACTCTTACACGTTGCCAGTAGCTCGGGGCACGCAGATGATCTTTAATCTCTTTGTTTATATTGTAGCCTGTTTACTTCTTACCTAAATCCACAAAGGTGTGCCAAGACATACACCCTGATTCCAAAGGCTAAACCTGAACAAAGATTTTTGAATGCACAGTAATAAATTCATGTAGACATTTACACTAAAGAGAATTAACAGGTGACATGTTTCGCTTGTTATTGTACACCAGACAGTTAAACAATGCATACTTCTGCTTCAACGATGTCTGCTATGCTTTAGCTAAGCAAGTCAAAACATGCAGCATACAACACATCTTCAAGGATGTTTATAACTATTTTAAGTATACGTAAATAATAATCTGTATACATATGTATATTTACAGTCAGACACTCACACACACACACACACACACACACACACATATATATATATATATATATACGCACTGTATATATACATTACAAACTCACTGGTAACCATGTTCTGTAAGTATGGCACAAATGACCCTAAGAAGATTACAGATACAGTTAAGAAGAACCGGATCTTCACCTTTTAAAGTTACACAGTAAATCAAGCATTGAGTTCTATTAAAGCGATGCATTTTTTGGCATGTTGCTGTAAGCATTAGCATTCTGAAATATTTAACTATGAATAAATATTTCACAATCCCAAGGCAGAGTAAGAATGTCCTTCTCTCTCTCTCTCTCTCTCTCACACACACACACACACACACGCACACATTAACAAACACGTCCACAAAAAAGCATACAGCATTCATAAAAAGGGACACAGTGAGCTAAATCGCCCAAGGTGAAAAATGGCTTAAAAACAGCACTCATCCTAAGGAAAGAAACAGAAATCAATAGCTATAGATGGTCTTACATCAGAATCAAATATCCCACTTCTTAAGATTCTGTCTCAACCTTTCTCTCTCGGCTCTTAAAATGCCCTAAGATACAGAGCTGAGACAAAGAGGATGGCACACACACACACACACACATAAACATACACATAAACACACTTTCTCTAAGGCTAAGTTCGCAAAATTCCATTGCAATGCTATACACACGAAGAACTTGTTTCACTAGCTTTGTGAAGAATTTGCCTTTAAGTAAAAGAGGCCAAAGGTCAACAGCAGATTCAGAGCACAACATGCTCTTTTGACATATTAAAATAATGATTAAGATACTGTATGGAAGATTATGTGTGGATCTCCCTTGCTTGATTCTGATGGGCCTCAGGAAAGGAGGCCTGAGGAAGCCATATCATCTCTTTCACTTAACATCTAATTAATGCATTGAAAACAGCAGGTACTAAATTGCAGCTCCCCCCCACACACACACGTACAAAGGCACCCACACATTTTACTGCAACATGAAATCTAACTTAGCAATTTATAAGCTGTTACCTCTTAGTAAGCCTGTCTGTGTATCTGGTTAAACCTTGCACTGCTGCTTCTGCTCCTGTAAGTCAATGACATACAAAACCCCTCAACCTGCAAGTCAACCTTACCTCAGGAAACGCTAAAACCTCAACGAAAAATACCCTCGGTGTGTAGTGTGTGTGTGTGTGTGTGTGTGTGTCTGTCTCAAAGAATAAGTGCTGGGAGATATTCCAGGAAGTTTTTCTGCTCAGCCGGCACAGTTGCTCAATAAAAGCTCCTGTGTGCGTAAGCCGCTTGTACAGCCGAGCGTATTTTAATGAGCTCTATCCCACTCTCCCTGACTGTTGCATGCTGGGATTACCTTTCGGGGTCACATCCATCCTAATCCCATCAGCGCAACATGGCTCAAAAACCAACAAGCCACTGCTGACATCCACAGGTAGACCTTATGCTGCAAACCCTATCCAACAACGTCCCTCACCTATTTATCACCTTCATTTGGGATTTATTCAGTATTGGAAGAACCTGGAAGGACAGAACTCAAATCCTAACCTGAGAAGCCAGGTACTGATTGTTTTGATGGAGATCGACCTTACTGAGGGTTTTGAAGAAGCTTGTGATCCTATAGTGCATTGCAGCAGGTGAAAGTAGCACACATGCATGCATTATAGATGTAAACTGGGATTGCCTGATACAAGACATAGGAGAACGAGAGAGTGAAGAGGTGAGCTATGATGGATTGCAGAGAGGAAGCACTGGTTCAGAAGTCTTTACCGTAAAGTCTAAGTGAAGATAACAAGCAGGAAAGAAACACACGCATGGGTGTATTTTAAGATGCATAGATTAAAACTGTGTCCTGGTGATGTGCCCTGAAAACACAGCTTTATGCACACACACACACACATAACCATCACTCACAACTCCACATGATTTGACAGACAGATGGTTCAATGTTTACTGTTATACACCCACCTATTGTCCATTCCTCTCTTGGTTCTACAGTTTCACACATTGTAAAAAAAAACTAAGCTCATAATGATTTGGACCTATTACATGAACACACATTCATCCGTCTATGTAATATATGTCCTAACTAATGGAAAATGCATATTTGAGCTTGTTTGTCTGTTTTATGCGCAATACAAAATTACTTATTCATCCTTTCTGGTATATGTCTGATTTTTAGCAAAAAGTAAAAGGTGCTTTTCTAAGCATGTTAATCTCAGTTTCATGCATTGTAAAAAAATTTCCATTTCAATATCGTATGAAACATCTATAAGTCCATTCATTCTTCTGTCTGTCCTCTCCATCTGTTTATTCAGTCTAATCCATTCATCCATTCAGTCCCTTCTCTAGTAAAAATGTAAGCAATGCATTTTGAATGTGTTCATCTCAGTTTCATGCACAGTAAAAGTGCAAAAAAAAATGACAATGTGAAACTAATCTGCATTTAAATTCAAATTTCGACCCATCCATTCTGCCCGTCCATCCATCCAGTCTGAAATATGTCAAGACTACCTGACAATTGAGCAGTATGTTGTGTTAATTAAAATGTAATTTTTCATACACTATGCCCATTCATCTAGTCTGAAATATCTCACCAGTAGCTGAAAAGTGAGCGGTGTATTTTTAAGTGTGCTTATTTCAGACGATATGTGTTATTTCTTTCAGTGTTTAACATCCACAAGCTGTTGATTGCCAAGTTTAAACTTGTTTCATCTGCCAGATACACTGTCTTCTTATCTGAAAGTGCAAACCGATTTCCTTTCATTATAGCAATGCTTGCTCTTAACGTGCAATTTCCTGTTTTACAGCTACCTTACACACACACACACACCAACACAACCACTAATCAATGCAAAAAGAGGAAAAAGAGAAAACAGCACAAAGTCAAGCTGAGTAGGCTAATAATGCTGCCACTCCAATGCAAACTGTAAATCAACTTTACATCAATGCTTAATCAATGTGTTCCTCCCCCTTATTACCAACCTCTCGATGAATTACTAAACACTAGCTCCAGATAAACGCTGACCTTATGACCATTCCCTTTCCCTGAGCTTGCAGAGTGTCTGTGGTTTAACATGAAGGAGATTTTTATTATTGAACCAGTTGAACTAGTGGATTATGAGTGTGTTGAACTCAGTTACTATGCAACTAAGTGCCTAACCTAATACCAGGGATAAAACTAAGCCCGGTTTGACGTGAAGATAAAGCGTAATTTAGCTAGCAACTAATAAAAATTCATATTAAGTCAGTCAATAGTGTTTTGGGCGAAAACATTATGAAGTTTGGTGCTGTAGCTATTTATGCAAGTTACACTGATTGAATAACAAATCAGGACGGAACTCACTTCTCTTCCCCCTCCTCCTCTCTCTGCTTCTGTCATTTTTTGTCTTCCTCTTGATTTCATTACTTCACATCCTGTTTATATTGTTATTCCTTTGTCTTTCTCTTATTATTTCCTGTCTCAATCAGCAATCACTCTTTATTTCTCACTCTCTCTTTCTCACTCTCTCCGTTTGTCAACAGAACTTGTAAGAACTTGTTGAAGTAAACTGCAGAAAACAGGAAGAGTCAAATACTTTAAAACCGTAGTTTTTTTTACATTAGAAGTAACTGCTAATTTTAAGTGACACTACAGTCAAGCTGCACTTTTAAAAAAGTATTTAAGCTACTAAAAAGAAGCCGCTAACTGCACTGAAGAAATATATATTTGAATAACCCAACATAGACAAACTTCAGACAAAAACAATAAAGGTTTTTGAATGAATGAGCAATTAGACTTTTTGTTAAAGCGTAATGAATAAACTCATTAAACTTCATTAAACACAATTACTTACAACATTGAGTCAAAAGCATTACAACAACATTCAATCTTCTGATATAAAAATAAGATCTAAAACGCAGCACAAGTCTCAAATCAGCGAATCATTTTTTGAATATGAACGTCCGTAATGAATAATTGGTAGGAAAACTAACACAGGAAAAGAAAACTATATCAGAACATATTAAAAATAATTAGTAAATTAATTAATTACTTCCCAACACTACTATGCACACAGGTACTGTTTGTCTCACACAGACGAAAGGAAAAACGAAAGGCACAGGAGTCGCAAAAAAAAGTAAACCCTGGCATCGGTTCATTATTATCTGCGATGAGCCAGGACAGGAGTAATATCCCTGCTAGAGAGAATTCATAGCTCTTCATGTCGCCTGAAAGATGAGAAACAGAAAAGCAGGAAAACTGAGGGCATAGCGGTGAGGCACATTCTCAGTCCTACACGGGAAATTGATTCTGGTCCCAGCGGTCACAAGGACCTTGCGTGAGAAGTGTGCGCTTGCTGGCGTCTGTATGTATTTTGGCAGTGGGCTGGTCAAACAGTCAAGCTTTGGACATGATAAAGCCAGATCTCTGTGGCACGCAACAACAACAGGCTGCATCAATAATACGATAAGCGAGGATCGCTTACAAATACAAATGTTAGAAGGCGAGCACATTTTGAATGCACGCAGGAGGGGAGACACATGCACACAAACATGTCATGGAAAACAGTGCATGGGAAAGAAGCATTTGGGAGTTTTTCTTTCTTGTCAATTATAATAGATGCATCTTCACCACCCCACCATTCACTGGTATGTTTACCCGCAGTAACAAATACCTGATATGCATGAAGGCACATTTTTAGACATAAACATACCCACTTCTTCTTCATTTTGTTTTTATAAATTATCATATTTAATCTCAAACGTGCCTTTTCTTGCTCTTTTTTTTTGTAACAAAATGTCTCTCACTTGTCATAAAAATTATTGGGGTAAAAAAAGCTGCTTGTAGTGGAAATGATCACACAACGGACCGTTAAAATAATAATATAGATTATCAGAAAATGTTTGCATTGTTTTACCTTGAATATAATGTAAATCACTTCAAATTAAAGCATCTGTCAAATGCATAAATGTAAATGAATGTAAATGTTTACGTTTTTTATAAGAATCAGACCCTGTGGCTGCTGTTAAAAATGTCAGGTTTCTATTCCTGTTTCTAACCTCCATAATCCGCTTTCATAACTAAAAAGCACAAATGTGTTTGGACAAAACATCCTGAAAATATTCAAAGAGTACACACGTGTAAAAATATGCATCTCAGACTGTTTGCATCACTACTTTTGCTTTTCTGATGACAATTAGCACTGAAAATTGGCCTCCTGTTCAGAGACTTTCAAACATCATCCCATGTTTAATTAACTGCCTCATTCATTTCCAACTGTATAACAAAGACAGCATGAGTCCAGACATTGACTAATTTAACTACTAATACATTGATTATCACAGAGTCGTATTAACTGCATTGTAAATGATAGGACGAGGCATGAAGGGAAAACACTTTGAGATTTAAGTCTGCTTCGAGATGAAGCGAGAGAGTAATTCGATTAAGGGAAACACACTTCTGCACGTGTTAAGTCTTTCTACTAGAGACTTAAAGCAGTATTCAATTACCTGCTCAATCAAGCCCAATTTACTGCTAGAGTGGAAGGAAAACATACAGACTGTAGTAGAATTGAAGCCCACTTTTCTCACAGAGCTAACAGAGAGGATGTGTGCGTGCGTGTGTGTGTGTGTGTGTGTGTGTTTGTGTGTCAGAGAGAGAGACAGAGACAGGCTTCACACCAAGAGTCAGTATTGATCTTGAATCTATAGTGCCTGGGTGAGGTGAGGTGAGGTGAGGTGACATCGGTTCAAAACGTAAGAGCTCTTCATATCTGGAAACAGCTTACTGCCTACTGAGACACTATGACATTAAGTATAGACAGCATGAGGTATTCTATGAGTACACCTATCATTACTGGTGTATGTGTGAGACACTCAGTTAGGAAAGTGGGCAGCGAAGCTCCAGGCACATCCCCGCAGCTCAACCAAACCCCCTCACCCACCAGGGCCCCGTTTCCATGACAACGCTAGCTGAGAGCCCCAGCAGGACAGGAGATAAACAAGAAGCCATATCTCTACCACTGGGACAGAAGGTGTGCGCGCTTGTGCGTGTCAGACTTGTCCTCTGAGATCCACCTAGCTGGCTTCATCCTCTGAAGCTGGTGGACAACAACAACGATATCCTTTAGATTAGAAGCAGCCGCCGCTCCCTCGAGAAGCAGCAGGCCTGGCAACGGTGGGGCACGTGGCATGGGCTAACTCCCTAAGCTCCTCTTCTGAACTGGCAATGGCCATGGTGGCTAATTCCCTGCGCTGGCCAGGGACCTGGCAACGGCGGCTAACTCAGCGGACTAAACACAAAGGTGGTGATCGCAGTGGACACTAACTCTCTGAGCAAGGAGTAAAGCTGGCAAAAGAGGCAGCTGCTAACTCCCTCTGCACTGGTGGAGACCAGCATGGAGCTCTAGGGATGGAGAATATAAAGTAGCAAACCGGCCCTGTGGGGTGAACTGTTACAAACACAAACTCTGTCAAAATTTTAGCTGTGCATGCACACTAAGAGCTTGCTAGGTGTCCATCCATCAATTTCTGGGTCTGTAAAACGTGAAATGTTCCTGACAATTTGATTCCTGTGACCCTGGATTCATTTGTGGGATATGAAGTCACAATTCCACAGCTATGAGGAGTTATGAGATATGAGGTGACGGATGTGAGATATAAAGT
Source organism: Enteromius unitaeniatus (assembly GCA_032359435.1). Classification (NCBI taxonomy): domain Eukaryota; kingdom Metazoa; phylum Chordata; class Actinopteri; order Cypriniformes; family Cyprinidae; genus Enteromius; species Enteromius unitaeniatus. The sequence continues at coordinate 10,908,245 of JAUMHI010000055.1, forward strand.
CATGATTGTGATAAACACAGTCAAACTGTTAAATATAAAATATACATTTTTTTTGCGAAATATGTTATAATTGTGAGATATAATGTTATATTGCAAAATACTAGTTGTGAGATCTAAAGTTATTTTGTGAATTATAAAGTTTTAATTTTAAGATATACAGTTATATTATGAAATAGACACAAGTATAAAATATGAAATCATATGTGGAGATATAAAGTCTCAAATTGTGGGAAACAGAAATAATAATAAAAAGGCATAATTGTGAGATATAGACTTGTGACATATAAAGTTATATTGTGAGAAAGTCATAATTGTGAGATATGGAGTCATGTTGTGACATATAAAGTCACAACTGTGACATAAAAAGTAACAATTGTGAGAAATACGAGAAAATACGAAGTAAAATTTTGAGATATAAAGTCTCAAATTGTGAGATATAAAGTCATATTGTGAAATATAAAGTCACAACTGTGAGATGTGAAGTTATAATTGTGATATAAATTCAAATTCTGGAATATAAAGTTTAAAAGACAGAAAAAACAATCACAATTACCTTTTTTTTCTCTCTAAGGCAGCTTCCATAAATAACCTCAGCATGTGCGAGAGAGTGGAAGAAATCCACTGTATTCTTTCGCAGTGAGAATCTCTCAGATCCTGCGAAGCGAATAAATAATTCATACCTCATATTTGGTTAATCAAACAAATTAGATAAAAGGACTTCTCTTTTCCAATTCAAACACCAGGGAAGAGGAACATTTAAAATTTCTATGTGAGAAAGGACAGTACATTTGCCACACCATTATAATCCATATGCACAGCTTATCCAGTTACATCCAGAGACCTTCACATGCTCATCTTGAATTCCTTTATTCGGACTGCCGGAACTGAAACCCGGAGAGCCTTTTAAAGGTCCAGTCCCACATACTGGAGCCACAGTGCTTCTGGTTACTTAAGCCAGGCCACAGATACGCGATACTAAGATTCTCCTGATCAAATACAATTACGGCAGTTATTCTCTCAGTAGGGGAACCTGCCATCGGCTTCTAAACCGGAATGACAGAGTGGCACGGAAGCAGGGAGGGAAAAAAAAAGCAAATGTGGTTGCAGATCTGCGGAAGAGAGAAAGAGTATATGGAGAAAGTGAGAGAGAGAGACAGACACATAAAGACCACGGTAAAATCAATGCATGCAGAGAATGGAGAGATAATTAAGGTAGGAAAGAAGAGAATGAGAGAAAGAACGAGTGAGTTTAATCCGTCCTTACATGACTCCACATCTTATTCGCTAATTGGATGAGTTACATCTTAATGTCAGTAGCCATTAAACACAATGGCAGCGTTCCCAGAATCCTTTGCTCTTTACAAACCCCCCTATCTAGTTATCTGTGATTCTGAATGGTATAGCTTTATTGTTTAGTCAGTGTCGATAGAGGCATAGCATGGAATGTTAGTGATGTCCTGCTCACTGAGGTGTGTGTGTGTGTGTGTGTGTTTGTCAGGCCCTTTGTAGGCTGTGTGCTCAATTACACGCTGACATAACGGGGATGTACAATTACAGCATGACACTGCGTTCACTGTACTGCACCTGTCAGACAGCCTGGCAAGGGACGACCCAGGGATCCTTAGATGATGAAGAGGCAGGGGTGGTTACACACACACACACATTGCTTGTACATACTCCAGCACTTTTACACTTCCACACGGTCCCCTTTTCCTCGGCCACCTCTCTCTCTCTCTCTTTCTCGTTCTCTCTCTCTTTTTCCCTGTCGTTCTCTCGTTGCAGTAGAACTGCAGTGCTCAGCACTCTAGTCATTGTTGTGATTCAGTACTGGAGCTGCTGTCTGCCAGCTCTGCTCCAATTTACAACAGCGGCCCACAATGCACTGCTCCGGGCAAAGCAAGAAAGCAACCACACCTCTCTCTCTTTCTCTCCTCTTAGGACTCAATCTCTCGCTCACTACTGTAGAACAGCAGACCACCGTCAAATAAGCACAAATAAACAACCTGCACTCCTGAAATAAACCCCTCCATGAATTTTCTCTCGCTGTCTGCTTCCTCTCCTCCCTCTCTTTATCGGTCTCAGCTCTGCAGCCGGTTCCACCCAGCATTAAAAAAGAATGAAGTTTGTCTGGTTTCTGCAGCTCAAGTGGCTCGAAATGAAATTGATAAACTAATGAAAGTTGGGTAACACTTTATTTTAAGGTCTCTATAATAGAGAGTATTTACCTAGTACTTAAATAAATAGACAGACATTCATATTTTTTCTTAAAATATCATCTTTTATGTTCCTCAGAATTAACAATGTCACATAGATTTGGAACAACATCAGGATGAATAAATAGCTATCCCTTTTAGCGAGTGTTAAATGGCATCTAACTAACAAACTAAGTTCTGTTTGGCACAAAAAATATGCATTTTACCTTTAAAAGAAGCCTAAAAGTACAAAAAAATTCAAACAAACCGCTGTGTAATGGACCAGCATTTAATGTTCATAATTGATAATATCATCCTCTACCCCTGCAGTCTTGATGGGCTGTTTTTTAGTAAAAAGCTTTGAGAGTGTCTCTAGTGAAGGCACTAACAATCTTGTCGGCATCCATTGTTAGTTCTGAGAGCAGGGACCGCTAGAGTGGCTGTGAGGAGAGAAAGAGAGCAGGGCTCTGTGGGGGAGATCACCCACTTTCCCTACGCGAAAGCCTTTCATCTAGAAGCTATAGCAAAACAGCACAGCTAATTAAGAAGAACTAAGGAATGTCCAAAACAGACACACACACACGCATTGCTCTCACTTTTCCTTCCTCATGGGGACAGGAGGATAAATTCAGCACAGAAAAAAGTGCTCAGCATTACTTAAAAATCTAAGGATAGCTCTGTGTGTGTGTGTGTGTGTATGATAGAGAGAGACCCAGCTGTGGTCCACTGCTGCTCACTTTATTATATAATTTGTGGAGGCATTAGATCTACTTCCATAGTCCACTGGGCTTTCACAAGCTTCCCACAATTCCAATTAAGTTGTGAGTGTGTACAGTATATGTATGTGCCTGTTTCTGCCCCTGAGTACAAAAATCAAAAGCTAACTCTGACTTTCTTTCTCCTAAATGCAACTTTATATCTCAAAATGGTACTTTATATCTCACAACTGCAACTTTTGTTTTCATTATTGTAACTTCATTTAAAAAAATAAGACTTTATATCATCCTACTGCAATTTTTCTTTCATAATTGTGATTTGTGAAGAAAAAATATGTGACTTTATCCCTCACAATAGAACATTTATTTGCAATGATTTTTTATGCTACTTATTGCAAAATGTGAACAATTGCACTTTTGTATGGCATCAATGTATCTGAAAATTTGCATCTGAAAATTGTATTATGCTTGTGGCTTTATCTTAACAAATTGCAATTCATTTCTCGCAATATGAGGAATAGGAATAGTTCCCCTGTCTGTCATCATTTATTCACCCTTGAGTAGTTCCAAATCTGTAAGAATTTCTTTGTTCTGTTGAACACAAAGGAATATATTTGGAAGGAAGTTTTTTTTTTAACCAGGCTGTTGAGGGTCACCATGAACTTCCATGGTAGAAAAAAAATACTGTGGAAGTCAATGGTGCCCAAAAACAGCCTGCTTACAAACTAGCTTCAATTCTTACAAATTTAGAACTATTCAAAGGGTGAGAAAATGATTCCTATAAAATTAAAAATGTGACTTTATTTTTTATAATTGCAACTTTATCTGCAATTTATTTGTCCTAATTGTGACTTTATATTCCAGAATGTGACTTTGTCTTTCACAATTGTGAATCTCCAAATGTGAGATTCCATTGTGAATCCATACTTTAAAATGGGTTAAATGCAGAGCACAAATTCCAAGTATGGGTCACCATACCTGACAACAAGTCACTTCACTCCACTTAAAAAAACAATAATAATAAAATAAATCAATGTAAAATTTATTTTTTCTCTCTCATAATTGCACATTTATATATCACAATATGGATTCATACTTGATAAACAATATACTTAAACTGTATCGCAATTGCAAGTTCATGTCTCAAGATGTGACTGTTTCATATTTTAAACTTTATCTTACAATTACCCATATCTAAATAAAAATAGAACATATCTTTAGCTCAGTATAAAACAGTAGAAGTCAATAGAAAGTGCCCATCATGACAGAAAACACAGCTGCGTATGTATGTGTGTTCTCTGCTGGGGTTGAGCAGGACGAGATGACCCATTGCCTGGATGCACCGTGATTGCTCATTTTAGTGAAGACCCCTAGCTGCCCCACAAGCGCCTGTCAGAGTAGAGCCATGACTGATAATCACAGTCACACACATCACGATGAAGGGGAAACTCCAGAGCGTGTGCGCTGAGAAAGGGGTCAAGCACAAAGAGAGAGAGTTTTAGAAACAGTTTTATGTCACTTTGTATTTAGGAAGGAGAACATCACGGTGGGAAAACTAGCGCGTGGGGACAGGAAGTAACAGAGAGAGTGTGTGTGAAACACTTCCAGAACAACCAAGAGCATCTGCTTTCGATTAACTTACACACACCCAATGCTGCTCTCTCAGTTAATTTTCATTCCATTCTCCCATCAGTTCTAAAGTTCAACATTCAAGGGGCAGACAGTGGGTTAAACCTCCTCCTAGACTGTCTCAGGCCATCCCGAGAGGAACGAGGAGACAGTGGTAAACATTCAAGCATAGTTCCTGACCAAAACATGAATTCTCTTCCTCCAGCCGCTCCCTTAATTCCAGTTCTAGCCTTTTAATTGGGATTACCATGGCGCCCTCTGTGTACAAAGAGAAACGGGCAACGTACATATTTCTTTCGCCATAAAATGAACTGATAAATTAGTTATGTTTTGAAACCCGGCACAAGAGCATGCTAGCCTTTCTGCGTTTAGTTATGTTCATTTTTTATGGTTTGATGTGCTAGATAAAATAAATATGAGTGGAATTGTGGGCAAAGGGAGGAGTTATACAGAATTTCTAGTGTCTGCATGATCATTAAATAAAAGCTGCATAAAGTCTGTGATTAAAGGACGTGCATGACAGATATAATCATAAATGCATTACCCCAGTCTTCATGAATCAAGCTTTGCGTTTAATATAAATGTTCTACACATTACTGCACATTTCTTTTTAAAGACTCTTGTTGAGACGTTGGCTGGAGATTAAATTTCTTGTCTCTCGAATCATTTAAAATGGATACATTTCTGTGTAATTTATGTTTGCCTTGGAAAAATCTTTGGGCAAATTGTCAGCGGAAGAAGTGCTGTCTGTGGTTAGTTAGAAGCATTAAAAACAACTCTTTTTTAATGTGTGTGTACATGCGGTTCAGTGCGTCAGAACGTCAAAACAATTTTCCTGTTTTCCAGCTTAAAGAAGTGGCCTGATTGAATGGTATGGGACAGATTGGATGTTGCCGTTATGGAGATGGCTTGTTTGCTCATTTGAGACGAATGATTGCCTTCATTTCCCCTGATATGGGCGTGATGGCGGGAGAAAGGCAGCCTATTTGCTCTCCTAAACGAGGGCGTAATGGACGCTTTGTGCAACGTTTGAGCGCTCGGCGACTGCCTTTGAGAGGCTCTTGAGAAATGAACCCTGACAACTGCACAGATGTTCAAAAGTTCTTTCTTCTATTTAGACGCGTAGACCATTCATTTGTTTATTTGTTTGTTTGTTTCTTTGAAGAAGCCATTACCAATCGGCTGCTACGAACGCTAGGTCTGTCTTTAGAGGATAGATGAGAGAAAAATTCATAGATCCATAACTGCTTATAAATACTCAGGCACTAACTCGCTCACACAGACGACATCAAACCGCATGTCTGCCGTTCCCGGCTTTTACAGCGTATAATCACTTTCTGCTTTGAGCTCGTCTCATCTTTTCCATCTCGACTCATTCCGTCGAATTATTCTCCAAAACATTTCACCTCCATCCCCTATTCCTCCGTATCTCTTTCTCTCCATTGTCTCTCCCGCTTTCGCCCACTCTTCCCAGAGAAGACCCACAGACCCATCCATTTCTATTAGGCAGGGGAAATGAGCACATTAGGGAAGAGAAGGGGGTGTCGGGCGGAAATGCCCCCCCTTGGGATGCTGAGCTGGGGTAATGGAATTACACTCCATTATCAGACGGAGATGATTCCATTTAGCTGGAGAGGAGCGAGCTACGGCGGAGAGATGGAGTAAGAGAGAGGGATGGAGAGAGGAAGACAGCGAGTGCAGTCCATTTTGCTTCATCTAAGCTAATCTTAGCTAAACAACAACCGCCGTGTTGGCTATCACGCCATTTCTCTGGAGCTAAACTTCCAAGAGCTCAACGACATCGACAGCCTTCAGTGTTCAAAAGTAACAAACGTTTGATTGAAGAGACAGACTACAGACTACTATTACAAATCGACTTAAAACATCTATAAAAACACCCTTAAAATTTAAATGAAAAGTTAAGAAATAATAAAAGAAATAAATTATTTACTGTAAATATCACTAAAATAAGAAAATGTTTTTTTGTCTTAGAAGGCATTTATGTTTTCTTTTAAAAGACATTGCTATTTATCTTGCTATCAAATATATTCTATTTTATCTTCAGCTATCAGAAAGGTTGTGGCCCACCAGTTCAGAACCACTGCTGAAAACAAACTCATGATGAGAGTTGTACTAATTTCCCTTATTGAATATGATCTATAGCAAAAATTATGTTTTGCTGTTTCAGGAGTAACTCCAAGCCCATCAGAGACCACATCTAATTCAGAAAAGACAATTTTTAGATAGTTTTGCTAAGTCATCTCCCTCTGGATACACTTTGGCTTTCTCTTCTCAGGGCAATAAACAGAGAGAATAAAGAGAGAAATAGATTGAGACTGAGACAAGGCTTTGTCTTGTTGAATGAGGTCTCTGGAACAGAGAGGATCCAGGTGCAACCTGTTCTGACTCCTAATGGTTTTATGCAAAAGATTGTCTTTGGAAAAATTTCTTTTCATTCTCCACCTCTCTTTCTGAGGCATAATAAAGTTACATTTCTAAACCAGTTCAGGCAAATTCAAGGAGCAAAATATCACATCTTGTGACACCACAGTTAAACAGATGGGGCAGTTGTGGCCCGAGTGTGGGTTTGAGTCCCAGGTCCAGCAGGGATTGTGGGTGGGGTTAGTGAATAACCAGCGCTCTCTCCACCTTCAATACCACGACTGAGGTGAGACCCTTGAGCAAGGCACCATTCCCCCAACTGCTCCCCGGGCGCCGCAGCAATGGCTGCCCACTGCTCCGGGTGTGTGTTCATGGTGTGTGTGTGTTGATCACTTCTCACTGCTGTGTGTGTGCACTTGGATTGGTTAAATGCAGAGCACAAATTCCAAGGATGGGAAACCATACCTGGCCACATGTCACGTCCTTTCCTCTCCTAAATCTTCTTAAAAATATTAGAAATAATATTCTTAAAAATTGTAGAATTAATAACAATAACAAACACTTGGAATACCAGTGGATATCAGTCTGCAGGTGATTACTTTACACAAACAAGACAATATATGATCAGCACAGAGTCACAGTGTTTACACTTTTTGGAGAAAACAACTTGAATTACTTATTTTTAGTTGTCTCTGCACATTAAAGTGGAATTGGAGAAAATATTTCAACATGGAAAAAAGATACACACATCAGCTTTAAATTATTCATGCTCACATCATTGTGAAGTGACGCACTGAACCTAATTAAATTTGATGTGCACATTTTTTTCAATGTTAAAATGCTTTTTAATTTGCAGAGTATGCAAAGTAAGCCATTTGTGGGTTGATTTCGCCAAATGATGAAAATACTCTAGTTTTATGCCATTTTCACAGATAAATGTTCTTTATCTGAGAGCTTGTGGTGCCTTTCAACCAAATGTTTTAAATTCTGATGCCGGTCTAACTGTTTATCCAAATGGCAGATAAAGCATGCATTTATAAAATATGACAGGAAAGAGGAACTGTATTCTTAAATAAAATTCCTTGTTTGTTTATCAGATATAATGTCACTTTGGGAGACATTAGGCCATATTGCTATTTTAAAGTGGCTAATAAAGAAGGCTAATAATTATTTTCTGAGAAATAAAGATGCAGTTATGCAAATGTATAATTGATATAACGTCACAACGTGACATATAATAATAATGATAAAAATTGTGAGTGATTTAGGGTCAGATTTGTATGTATTTATTTATTTTTATGCAGAAAATATAGCACACATATTCAGTTTGCACGCATTATATTGATCAAAAGTGACAGTATAACAATTTTATGTTACAAAAGTATCATATAAAATTGTTTTTATTTTCTTATATATTTTTGATATAAAGTCACAAATGTGGGTTAAATTCACAAATGGGAGATATAAAAGGCACTGCTGTCATGTTAACATTGTTACTTGAATGCATCCCATGCAGTATATTTTAAAGTTTAAAGTCGAAGTAAATGTGAAGTGAATCATTTCTGTGTCTCTTAGTAGCACCAAACAGAACTGCAAACTGTTCATTTGAGTGACTGACTGGGACGCGTTTGAGAATCATCTTACCAATGGCAGATGTTTGAAACTTCCTCACAGTTATTTTCACAGATCTGTTTGGTGCCACTAGCGGCGCATAAATTACACGCTTCACCTTTAAGGAAACAGAAGGCAGCTTTATTCCATATACCATAAATATCTCAGAGACATTAGTCCTTGTCTTGCAAGTTCCCTCATTTCTTATGTCTTGACAATGTTCTTAAAAAAGGTGCATGAGCCAAATCACAGGTTGTCAGGCAGACTCATAACGGTGCATTTGTGCTAACTCAGTTGCCCCGTCACCTTCATGCCTCACAGTATCGTTCCACACTCACGTGGCCTCTTTCGCACATTACATCCATGCATTATCCATAGTGGCAATATGAAGCAGAGCTCATTTGAAGAGCAGCGCTGTATTTATAGACTAGCACTGCTGCGTTGCACGACTGCTAAAGTCATTTCGAGCGCTGGGACTATTTATTTTAAGATCCCCGCTTTTTTATTAGCACTATTGTGTTTTAGCGATGTGAGGGAGTACAGTAAAACTCTCCCCTCAGCGCCAGAAGATGTCGACCCCAGGAAGCTGGCAGCAATCCATGAAGACAAACCACCGTCGTCAGGGTCAACAGGCACAAGTGGAGTCTGTCTACAATGATAACATAGGCAAACACACACACGCCGTTGTATATATATATACATCCTAAGGAAGTACTGTCAGGCAAATAGGTTAAAAATCCAGTCTAACCCCCATCGCACCTGACCTCATTTCTGCATGCACAGTATGGCATACTGTACTTCTCAGTGTGTGTGTGTGTTCTTGTTGTTGGTGGCACCTGCCATGGGCTTCGGCGTGCAGCTGTGTGTGTACAGATGCCATAAGTGTGACCTGTCTGGGTGACCCTCCCTGCAGACATGCACACACAGTCCTGGAGCTGCAGTAAAAGCACTGATGTGGGAAGACAGCCATGACATTTAGGCCTCAGTCCACCTCACTTCCTTAGTCATACTTCTTTTCATTTTCTCTCTGTCCTTTCTTCAGCTAATACTTCGGCTATTCTTGGTTTGAGACTCTTTTCATGCATTCTGACCTCTTTAACAGAATATTCCAAGTTAAACACAAGTGACAGAATTTGTGGCATACTGTGGCATAAAAAAAGAAAGAAAGAGTTATGCTGCTTTGAATTAAAAACAAAACCTTTTCAAAAACAAGTATATTTTGTTACATGTAAGAACAACAGCTACTATTAAGTTCTTACTTAATAAAGTGTTACCAGTCTTCAGTGTAACATGATCCTTCTAAAATCATTTATTGGAA
>JAUMHI010000055.1:10927436-10939876 GCA_032359435.1 Enteromius unitaeniatus
TTTATCTGAAACAGATGAACATGAGGTACATATGCTAAAAAGTCCAGTAAGTGATGCTAAAAGGCTTGTAAAATGCTACCAATTTTGATATATACCTATGTACACTAAACCCCACCCTAAACCAAAAACGATAGTCGTAACAAGCAAAAAAGCAGTGCTGTACCAGGGGAGCTATCTAGCAAGTTTACTGCAATAGAAATGCCATACATGTGGCTATGTAGTGTAAATATCAAAATGTACCTTGCACTTTGGCAAAAGCTTTTTCATATCAAATTATTAGGATATCAGTATTACACGAGGAACTGTACAAACTGTACTGTCTTCATTTATTGATAATCTGTCCCTGTAATTTTTTTGCTTGAAAAGGAATAAAATTATTTGGTGTTTTACTGCCTCTAGAGTATTTCAGCTGGAAACTGCAGTGAATTTTATGTATGGTGTGTTTTCTGGAATATATGTATACAGGTATTTGTACATTTTTCCAATGAGCCAACCAACCGAACAGCAAACTTGCTTAGGCCAGTCAAAAATGTTTCTACCAACACGGTCACCTTTCAGTCTTCAGTAATTCCTTCATTCTCTTTCTCAGTCACTGTCATTCCTTTAGTCCGTCCCTTCTTCTGATGAAAAGAGAGAAAAATAAAGATGGAAGAAGAGTGAAAGAGGCAGAGATAAAGTGATGAGCAGCAGTCACTCACTGTGTCTCTTTGAAGGACATCGATTGAGTCATCTATTCCCGACGGTATATACGGCCCTCAGTATTTTCAGACAGGTTTGGTGTGGGTTTGTATGTGTGTGTGTGTGTGTTTGTACGTGTAAATGATTTTTATCTCTGGAGAGGGAGGGACAAAAGAGTCTTGATGTAAGGACATCAGAGTCGTGGAGAAAATAAAATAATTATAACAAACACTCAAACAAACAACGTCTTATTAGCATTAGCTTGTTAAGTGCCAAATTAGGCAAATTTATCTAATCTAAAAATTAAACATGGATTTGTTCTAAGGCCTGTATGGAAATAAATTGGGTAACATTCAATGTTTAAACATTACAAATTTAAATCAGCCCTGTAGTTGCTGTAAATAAACAAATACACAAACGTTACCATACCAATATTGGAGCTTTATTTGTATTGAACACCAAAACTTACTGTAATTTATGGTTTCACACTGAGTAGATTCTGTGGTAACCATGGTAACATATTTCTAAGAGTTACTAAATGATGAATAATAGGTCTAAATCGTTCATTAGTGCTTAAATGCTTTGTTCTCTCACAATGACCTCATGTGGGAATCGTAAGCGATTTTAGCTTTAGCTAGATAGACTCTGTGCTTCACCTTCACAGCGGCCACTGCTGTGTTAATGTGTATGACTTTCACAGAATGCGCCATAGACCTGGGAGGCAGGTCACTTCCTCTGGTGCTCCTGTCTTCCTCTCCCCATGGTCCTCTCATTCCCTGATTCCCTCTCCACTTCCATTTTTCCTTCTCTCTCTTCGAGCGGGGCATTAATCAGCCGGACACTCTGAGTATCTCTCTCTCTCTATTATTTCTCCTTCTATCTCTACTCACAAACAACACTATAACCTCTTATTCCTCCGAAGTAAATCAGGAGGTCATTTTAGAGATGCGTGTGTGTGTGTGTGTGTGTGTTGGTAAGTGTTTGTAAAAGAGCTGAGTGGCGCTCTCTGTTAGCTAGACATCCTGCTATCAGATAGCTGCTGGCAATACACAGATAAGACCAGATTATCTCTCTCTCTCTCTCTCTCTCTCTCTCTCACTCTCACACACATGCGCGCACACACACACGCATACACACAGCAAGATCTAAAGCTAAATGACTGCTAGTCGATATATGGCCTAATAGATGGCAGCAAGAATGGATAACAATATAAATGGATATTACCACCATTCCCTAATCTAGAGGTTAATGAAGCATATTTTTCTGATGGATTGGGTACAGTACATGTACAGTAATGTCTAAAACGACATGTGAAATCTATCTATCTATCTATCTATACTCTATATTTTAATTTATTCATTTATTTTCATTTTAATGGAATTGTTTATAAAACACTTGTGCAATGTCTCTCAAAATCAGCAATAAGGGTAATATAAAAAGAAAAGCTGATTAAATAAGCTTGTTAGGATTGGATAATACTTGGCCGAGAAGTACTTAAAAATACAAAAAGGGGGCACAAAAAAATCTAATATTGAGAAATTTGCTTTTTGAAGACCTTAGCAATGCCTATTACCAAGTTTTGATACCGTATATTTACAGTAGGGAATTTACATAATATCTTCATGGAACATGACCTTTACCTAACACCCTAATCATTTTTTGACATTTTGACCCATACAATGTATTGTTAGCTATTGCTACAAATATTCCTGTGCTACTTAAGACTGATTTCGTGGTCCAGGGTCACAAACAATTAATAATATTACGTCAATATATCATAGCTTTATTTCCAGGTTTACATTAATATTTGAACCCCATATTTACAATGTAATCTTAGCTGTTTGGTTTCCATCATATACAAAAGTGTGTGTGCAAAGGTTAATTATGTGAGCAATTTGCTTTGTTAGAGCAATATCAACACATACTCATTAGGAATCTGCAAGGGAGTGCAAAAAAAAAAATGAGATTGAAAATTTTCACATACTGCAATGGTGGTAAACGTCAACGCTTCTGTGAGAATGAACAGCTCTAAAGATCAGGTTACATCCAAGGGTAAGTTAAAGGCAAACTTAACCTAGCACAGGTTTGCTCTGAAGTTAATCTTACATTTTCTGATTTAATCTCAATGATTATTACACTGACAACCAAAGTCCAATTGCTTTTAAATGCATGAAGTCATTGGTAGCGTTACTCAAGCAGACCCAAACGCTGAGACCAGAAAGGTTTAATGGTTGAATTAGACTAAACGCAGACCTCATGTCAGGAAATGTGATACAGGATAGTTGAGCAGATGCAGGTGAACATCCATAATTGCTTCTGTGGCCTCTACTGCAATGAGGCAATAGGTTTCAGGCAGTTTTGCAGAGGGTAGTGTGTGTGTGTGTGTGTTCAGCTGCCGACGCCTGTAAATCAGTGGAACGACTTCACGGGCATTGCAAAGCACATTGGCAGGTCTTCAGCATCCACTTGTTACGAGAACTGTGCCATCGCTGGGACATTCACGGTTTGTTGTGAAATGCAAAGCAGAACAAAATATCAAGGAAAAACCAGACGGGATATAATGTATATTCAATTTACTGTAATTTCGGTATATTGGCAGAATCAACTGCCTACCCATCAACCCATGCAATTTTATACCTTCAAATGTGCTGATATCAAACAAACGGAGAGAAAGATGAAAGGTGTTTGAAGGAAGGAGGAAATGAAAGGCAGATAAGACGATGTGTACGTGTGAAGAAGAGGCAGAAAAAGAGGAAGCATGTGTCCGTACGCCTTGCGTTCCCCTCTACTTCACTTTTCATTATTTTATGCTTGCTGCGTCTTTTTAAAGGTGCTCTCCTTCTTTGTCACTTTCTTGCAGGAGCCTCATTTTTTTTTCTCCCGTTGCCTCTCTTTGTGGCCTCGGCAGGAGTGATGACGGGTGACTACTCCACCGCCGCCTGCAGCGCTGGTCTTTATCACACTGTACACGCTAAATATAGCCCACTTCGTGCGCACGGGATGGAGGGGAGCGAGCGTCTACAAATGATTTAGTGTGTGCATGTATGTTTGCATCAAGAACCTGGGGAAAGTTACCGCTTAGCATTAGCACGGCAGTTGCTGAGTTAGCGCAATTCAAATCGGCCAAATATAGAAGTTTCTATGTTCATACTGGAGTGTGCAGCTAAAATAAAGTTTTGGGGGTTTTTTTTGAATGAAGCTAACTAGCAGACGCTAACCAAGTTAGTGTAAGTTACTTTGTTACTGCTACTGCAAATTGCCCAGATGGATTTTTTTACTTTAGAAGTAATTAATTTCTCCACAAGGTGGCAACACCGCAAGATGCCATAAAAGAAACAGAAGAGACAACAACAACAAAGGACTGGAGATGGCTACAACAGATGCCTGTGTTTTGATAAACACTTGTGTGGGGGGGGGGTTAGATATACCCACAACTTTACTTCAAACGAGTAAAAAGAATTTTTTTATCACTCAAGACATCTGGAGAGACAATGAAGATGAAGCTGTTTATTGTGCATGTGTCCACCACATGTGTTTAAACAATATGATATGGTTTACTTTAAAAAGGCTATATGTTTCAACTGTGCACGTAAACTACACTTTCAAGAAAAAAAAAAAAAAGTACAAAGTCGTCACATTTTTGTACCTTATTTATTCGTAATTTATACATATTAGTTCCTTAAAGGGTCACATACATATTTGGCTAACACTGTATTTTCCACAACATACTGACTGTGAGAAACTTTGAAAGTATATGTCTCATTCTACTAACACTAAACAGTCTACTCTGAGAGTTAGTGTACAATGACATGTTTTTGCAAATTAATGAGATTTAGTTGACATGTAGCTGACATCCCTGTTGGAAAAAAAACAGCATATGCTGGTTAGGTATGTTTTTAAGCTGGAATGCTGGTTTAAGCAGGTCTGGCAAGCTTAAGACCAGCAAAAAAATCTTTTTAAACCAGCATCACAGCTTTAAAAACCTAACAAGCATATGCTGTTTTACAGGGATGTAGTTACACAGTTACTGTTTTACTGTATAGTTAGTAGAATGTTTAAACTTTTTTAAAAGGATAACAAGTGACAGTGATGTTTTTTTTAGCGTAAGAACTCACTTTGTGCTGTGCCAGACAAGGTCTTTCCCAAATCAGCTTCCAAATTCACATGGGGAACTATAAAACTTGGGTTAACTCCAAAAAGAACAATATAAGTGGAAGTCTAAGTCATCTAAGCAATGCCAGGGGACAGAATGCCTTATATCTCCCTCTATTGGTCAACTCTCTAATTCTTCCCACAAATGCAAAATCTCTCAGCCTGTTTGTGAAGCGCATCAGACTAGGGTTGGGAATATCTTATCTTAAAGACCTAGTTATTTTGCATACATATCTGATGTGGGTTTCGGTGGAGACTCAAAGTCTCTCTCTCTCTATCTTTCTCTGTCTCTCACTGTGCACTTGCATGCAGAATGATGAATCTGTACACATGGTGCTGGTGTCAGAGAGAGTGGGGAACAGATGGTGCTCTACGCTCAGAGGAGAGGTTACGGACGCCAATAGGCAGGCAAATGCAGCCCAACACAATCACCAGCGTCCACTCTCTATTCCTCCAGCTGAAATATGAATATAGGACTGTGTTCTTCTGGATAGGCAAATGAATAGACGGTGAGGTCATGGCGAGTTACTGCTGACATGCTGATTTTTTTATGCTTACAAAATACAAGGCAGACGTCACCTTTCATAATGGCTGTGTATGTATTTAAGTAGATAAAATGCAAACTGTGCCATTTGCATTTCAAAATGGCCACACGGAGATGCAAAGAAGCGATAGATACAGAACAAATGAAGCTTGAGTTCTTCAGAAATGAAAACTAATGAACAGTAATTTGTCTCTGTAGCCTAAGGTGTGTTTATACTGAAACAGAGATAGTGTGTGGAGGGGGAGAAAAGTCAAGATTTCTTAACAGTCAAACAGACTATTACATAATGTTAAATGGTTCATTTTTGGAATACTGTACCCGTCACAACATGTCTTACAGAGCCAAGGGATTGGTGACGAGAGCGAGGGCGACATTGGCAGGAACTGAGAGATGACAAGCTACTGTTAGAAGAAACCAAAGCCAAAAAGCCATTAGCTGGTTTTCCATCTACAATTCTTGATGCAAATTTGGGGATATTGCATAAAAATGCTGCATGGAAATAAGATTAATAATACATAAAATCCTAAATAAATGAATAATTGTTACTTCCAAAAAAAGCAAAAAAAAAAACTTTGGGGTTGGTATTTTTTTTCTTTATAATTATAATTAATTATAATTAAGTATCTTTTTTTTTACAGTATAAAATCCTGTTAAATATATTTTTTTATTCTTTTGTTATTTTTATTTATTTAATCTTTTTTTTTGTAGTGCTGCACAATGAATCACAAATAATCTTATCCAAAAAAATAAGTAAATAAATAAATTTAATATTGATATTTGTGTATACTGTGTTTTTTTATGTGTGTGTGTATATATTTACTGACCTTTAGCAATTTAGTTCATCCATTAATTAAATATTAATTAATTAATATTAATATGACTGCTATTATAACAATAATACTTTTGAATTATAGTTTAGCTAAAGCCACAAACACACAGAGAGAGCTGCTAAATAAAGCAAAGGGATGGGAAGCTGTCTGCTTGATGACAGATGCAATGATCCCAAAAGGAATTCTGACAAAAAACAAAACATAATCCCAAAAGAAAGCAACACACCTTGCGTTCTGTTCGAAATGCCTGAACTCTGATGTTGGACAGCCACAGGGTACAAAAAAAAGCATGCAACATGGCTTCTTCACTGGCCTTAGAGACACAAGAAAATTCCACAGACTCAGGAGACAACAAACAAACACATACAAACACACAAACACAATCTGACAAACACACACATTATGAAAGCTGCTTATCATCTCTATATTGTGTTTGTTCACCAGGGCTACAGCTGTATCTCCACAAACACACACTCGCTAATGCACAAAAATATACATTCTTGTGGATGACATACCGTTCAAAACAATACCTGCACCATTCAAAGCACTTCATCAGCAGTGGCACTATCATTTCACTGTACTAAGGCCTTCTGTTGAGTCTTATCTCAGCCCTCTGAAAACTTGATGGCACGCATACACATAACAAGGTATTTATCGTACCTTTGCAGTCATCTCTGACCGCATTTTTGAGCTGCATCTAGATTGTTACAAATGTTCAGTGGCGTAATGCTTCCAGTGGAACATTATGTCAACAAATATAAATTATGATATGCTAATAGTTTCTGTTCTTCAGTATTTCTGCAAACAGAAACAGTGCATGTCTAGATGCTTCCATGCATCTGTAAACTTCAGGCATCCATGAACGTGTTGCCGCCAATCCCAATGTATGTTTAACAGCGGGTATGTCATTTAACAGAATTGTCTGGAACTCTTGAACAGAGGATTATACAATTTATACACCCTATGACAAACCGTTCTGGTCATAAAAGAAATGAAGTTTTTGTTTGTTTGCTTCACTTTTTTTTGCTCTCCCAGATGTCACCTTTGTGGCTAGTGAGCAAAGGTAAAAGTAGATCTATGAGGCGGCAAAGAAATAAGAAATAAAAGGGAGAGAGAGAGAGAGGAAAAAAGAGCGAGAGACTGCTTTGTGTTCTTAGACAAGCATCTGATTTGAACCCACAGTTCAGGCCCTCTTTCCAGAATACAAAGCACTCTTTTATGCACCTCAGACAAAGCAGCGGTCTCTTCCATGTGCACACAAAGCCTCCTCCACTCACTCTGTACACCTTTTGTTTGTTTAAAGTGCTATATTTTCCAATGTTAGCACATTGGTATGAGATACTTATGTTCATGGTGTCCACTCTTGCTTTCAATTAGGCCCTGTATTGTTTTCTTTACATCACAAGAATTAAAAGAGTGAAGCTCATTACCAGTCACACAAAGTGGCAACGGGCAGGGCAGTGTGTGTGTGTCTATAAAAAGCAATGTCATAGGAATTTTAAATACTACTTCTGTGGAAAAGGAGAGGTCAGAAAGAGATAGATCATATCACGAGTAAGCAAGAAAAACAACCTACTACTGCAAACCCAACAATCAAACGTTATCGACCGCTCTTGCTAATCAAGCCAGACCGAGTTTCCACATAAAACATGATGTGTGTGCAAGTTCAGATGTGTATTTAGCTTCTACTTCCTGATTAGGCACATTTGCTAATTTCCCGAAATGCCTTGAAATTAATGAACAAACAAGTGACCAGCGAAACCTCAATGATAATTAGCACCATTATGAAGCGACTCCCTGCAGCTCTCATATGCCAGAGACTTACAGTCGTGTTTATGTGCGAATTATGAGCTGTGTGATTTATTGGCCAGTGTCTCCAAAGCCTCCAGTGGGTTTACTGGAAGTGATGTTATTGGCTTCATATTTTTGAAGAGGTTCTAATTTGCTAAAGGGAAATTATGAAACTCAGTCCTATTCATTTTAGAGCGTTTGGTTAGAAAACAAGATGCCGTCATTTGAAGTACAGATGGTAAACCCACATGCCAGAACTCAAACTTCCTCCTAGAGTCTGGCAAGACCAGAACTTCAGAAAGTTACAGGGTCACCTCATCAGGGAAGAAGGATATTTTTGATCATGGTGACTGACAGGAAGACATAATGCATCACATCCCAGAATAAAGAATGTAAGCTTCTAATAGTTTGAAAATTGCAAAAATGGAGAAAGCGCTGAGATAAACATGCAATAAACAACATTTACACTACCATTGCAAAGCTTGAGGTTTTTGAAAGTATTTTAAACAAAATACAACCAAAAGAGCAACCAACAGGAATATTTTAGCTTTGAACAGATCATCAGGATACACAAATCACCCTTGAGAAAACAAGTACACACTGACGTCAATTAGAAGCATTAAAATGCATCAACACACCATGCTCATCCACACACAAGCATACACACACTCATTGATATTCAGCCAAAGCAATAGTGTGAATTCACACGCTGAGGTGAGCCACCGTTGAGACATTTCTGACCAACCCTATAAAAAAATAACTGAATATTATTATTTCCCTGTCTTTGTCTCGTTTTGTGTTCGACGCATAACCTCAAAGGAATGCTGGTCAGGACAATAGCCACAGCTGGCCAGGACATCAGCCATTGTACTGCAATGACACTGTTTTATAAATCAGTAGGACTTAACAGGAAAAACATGTGAATACCAACTAAACAAATCGAATTTCCCCATCCTGCCACGAACAATGACACAACCTTCTCATAGCTATCTTAATTAGTGATACAAATCAGTTAATTGTGAAAGAACCCTTAATATCAGCTGTCGGCGATGACTACTATTTGTGCAATCATTCAGACAAGTGCTGCCCATGTTTATTTTGATGCAACAGTATAAACACTGGCGCTTCTGTGACCTCATTTAACCCCTATTTTATTATAATGCGACTTTTCTCCTCCCTACATGTTTATTTATTCTCCATTCATTTGTTTATTTCACTCTCTTTGTTTATGGCACTGCATTTTTTTAGCAGTGAAGCTTACACAAATCTTTCTTGCTCACCACATCCTTTTTTTTTCTAGAAAGGTAAGTACAAAGTTCCGCAATAAACAATACAAATTTCTTATACTATTCAAAAATGCATTTTCACCACTTCAACTAATGCTTTATTGGGAAGTCACTTATAAAGAGATGAAATGCATGATTTTTAGATGTACTTTTTCAAAAGACATTGGTCAATGGATTAGCATTTGTAAGTGTTTGCCAGATTCAAAAGCTTGTCTTTTTCTATCAAATATGGCCAAGGTATTGGTACTGTTGGAAAGACTTTGATCTAGAATATGCAAGTACAACTCTGAGGTGCGGATCAATACCCCTCTATTCCTATTCCGTCCTCCCTGCATGCGTTCTTCCCAGCCTCTCGTCGTTTTTCATTGAACAGCAAGCTCTTTCATACTGGCTCTGCCCATTAGGATTCAAGTGTGGTGTTCAGGCAAGCTCTCCGACTTAAACAAATGACAGAGTCTCTCCGTCATTTCCATGTCTTACTGTCGAACTTTCTACCGTCCATGGAGGCTGTCACACATAAACGGCTTGGGTCGGCCGAAGAACAGTTCGTAACTGGTTGAACTTGTACAGGTGATGTCTGATGTTTGCTTATGGGTTTGCACATGATTGGTGTGTTTACACACTCTGTGTGTGTTGGCTATTACATATACACACACGGAAACATTCAGAGTCCATACAGTGAACCCCCGGCATGCAAAGACAACATAATGCAAATGCATGGCATGTCTATGCAAACGAACTCATCACATGAGCCTTTGTTTCCATATTACATCATAACACATGCACACATATGATGAGTGTATGGCATATGGTACTTATTTTTTTTATGTAAGTGCGTAGTAGTTAAGACTAGTCAAGTCATTTATGCATGAATAAATTAATATATATATATATATATATAAAGATGTCAAGTCATTGACCCTAACCCTAATTGTTTGTAGTTGACGTCAGCAGCCAGGCGATGTCTGTGGCTTGTAAATGTTCACCAGAGGAATATCAACTTCAAAAAGAAAACCAGGAACCTGCACTAGTAACAATGGATGAGTTCTACATCCTGGGAGGAAGACAAAAATGCGTGTATGCGTTTGTGTGCTTGCATATGTTTTTACATGTACATGCGTGCATGTTATTGTTGATAAGAGGAAGTTGAGGGAGGTGTGGCTTCTAACTGTGCTTGTGGCGCTGGCTGACTGAAGATATGGAAAGACTGCATTGTAGTGCACTTCAAAGCCTGCGTCCTCATATCGGACTTGTGCATTAGCACACATTTTCCAACCGGCCCACAGGAACTCGACTAGTTGTGCATATACATTTGAAATTACTGTAACTATGACTAAATGCTAAATCGTAAAGTGGCCATAGTTGCTATCAAGCGAGTCCAACATCACATATGGCATGGTACCCGAGTCTCTCTGCTGGGCTCATCGTTTGGCCTAGTTCTCTGTGGTCAGCCCAGATGGAAGGGTCTTTATTTTGGCTCTTTCATTCGATCACAGCACACAATAGGGTGACTGGTCACTTTTCTTATGTTACATTAAAACGATTCTTCACAAATAAGAGACTCTGATCAGTCTGCCAAAGACAATAGAGGACAAATAAGCAAGATCATAGTGGCAGTCCATTTCTGTCCTATTTGAGTTAGTGAGAGTGTGTTTGTTTGCATTAGGCTGCTGGCCCATTTTGAGTGTGAGCGCTACAACAGCAATGTTAATGGTCACAACACATGGCATGCAGAGCAGGCTGGAGTTTAGGGGCAGAGAGCTGTGCCGTATAAACAAAACTCATCCAAAGAGATAGAAAGAGAGAGAGAGAGAGAGAGGGAGAAAGGACACAAAAAGAGAGAGAGAGAAAGAATTGAGAAAAAGAGTGAGTGATGACCGCCAATCAAAATGAAGCGCTGCAGCTCTATCTCTCCAAGCAAGCGTCACGTTTCTGGCACGAAGGCCAAAGGAGATGGAAGCAAAAGAGGGATGGGGCAGGGGAAATTGAAGACTTAACAGCAGTGAAAGCCCATTATCATGCTGTGGCAGGGCTGAAAAAATGGACAAAAAATAATAACATAATAAATAAAGACAAACAAATAGGAAGGCAGGAAATGGAAAGCAAGCAGAACTGGCAGGGGCATCTTGGCTTCTCTCTAGAACCCATCTGCATTTCTTTACAATCATAAAACAACTCTAGGGCAGCGTTTATCAGACTGATACAGCCTCTGGAAAGAGGGGAATTAAAGAGCCAAAATGAGATATGGGAAGATAAAGATGCTATGTGCGCAACGGCTGCCATTTGCTGCAAGATGCCCCCGAGGGGAGCAGGTTGTGATAGAGAGCCACAAATTTACACTTCTAATGCTTTCAGAGTAAGTAAAACAACAGTCGTGTCTCGCGCGAGACAGGTTCAACCAGCCGTTCTGTTCCAACGCATGCTGGGAGTGAAGTCGAACGGGAATGATTCAAGCCCTGGACCCGTGCCAGGACCGATACCTTGGCTGTTTCCTGCGGCGCGGGCTCTAGGTGACCCCCGTGGCGGGCGTGTTAGAACATGCATGGTGATGGTTTCAGAAAGGTTAGTGTCGGAAAAGAATGATATTGTCAACACAGGTTGTCATGGCTTTTGAATAGCAATACGCAGAAAATACATTGGGTTAATGGGTGTAACAGAGAGAGGGTGCGCCGGTTTGTGTTTCTGACATGCCAACGTCCATTACAGATGTCAGTCAAATAAACTATTCTAACCAGGTTTGTTTACCATTCAGAATTCACTTAAAAATGCCCCTATGATTCCAATTAAGTTTGAATTGAGACAGCAAAACAGACTGCAAAACTGCTATTTGCATTTGATTAAAAAGTATTTTTAAGCAATAAAGTAGTGCTGTCAAATGATTAATCGCAATCAATCATAAATAATCACAATCAAAATAAAGGTTTTTGTTTACAAAATTTATATGTCTGTACTATGTATTTTTATCAGTTAAATATATATGTGACCCTAGACAACAAAACCAGTCATAAGTGTTAATTTTCCTAAATTGAGATTTATACATGAGCTGAATAAATAAGCTTCCCATTGATGTATGATTTGAATGGATAGGGCAATATTTGAACGAGATACAACTATATGAAAATCTGGAATCTGAGGGTACAGAAAAATCTAAATGCTGAG
>JAUMHI010000055.1:10953262-10968082 GCA_032359435.1 Enteromius unitaeniatus
AATGGCTTGAAAAGTGCCTATACAATTCCCCTCTAAAACAGCCATCTAGACCAGACTAATGATGCTGGGAGACCAGAAACTTTGCAACTTACATCTGCTGGTTTCAGCTGGTTAAGTTTGCTGATTTCAGACTACTTTTCGGACTAGGGCAACAGCTAGACCATGTTATGGTTTTAAACTTTCTTTTTTTCTTTTCAACAGGGATGACCTTTAAAAATTCTCACAACACTGTCTAACTCTGCTCTCACAGTTCAGTGAGACATTGCAGCTGCTCTTTTCACCTTTAACTCAATCTTTAGAGTATTTATACATATAGAGGAAAGGAGACTGTTAAGAAGGAGGATATACTTCCTGACTCTATCTGTATCCTGTTCGTCTCGCAGGCCTCCATCTCCTGAAGAAACACTGACAAGTTTCTGTAAAGTTTCTGCTAAGGTAAAGTGCCTCTATATAAAATCCTCTGTTCTGTTCCTTTACTTCACTGACTGGAGAGATTCGGGCCAGAGCTCAAACATGTTAAAATAAAGAGAAAGAAAGAAGAAATATTGCACCTTGAAATATTGTTGTTTTGGACAGGCATGGTGGCAATAAGGACAGGTATGGCGCACACGCACAAAGACACTTGCAGATGGTTTGCCTCCCAGTAAAGAGACAGAGCTCACAATCGTGAGAAAAAGCAAAACAGCGGCAGTCAGCCACATGGAGAATGAAAAAACAAAAAAAGAGCAACAGTTGACACCCCTTTGACTCCTTTTTGAATGAAAACTGAGTATAGAAGTCATGCGCTGTACTGAGATTTAGTACGGATCCTGACAGCTAAGCGTTCACTAAAAGGTTTTCAAGCTTGCAGAGGAAGGTTTCCCTCACCTTCATTGTGCCACCTCGGGGACTTACCCTCTGCAAACATAAAAAAGCCACCAGAACAATGCAGCAAAATAAATTGCTTGACATCACAGGGTCCTATTGATGGTATAAACTCTCTCTAGTGCTTTTTTTTCACCCTCTGCTCTGTCACTATTTATTCGGCAATTTATTTGACTTGTGCGCATATGTTGTGTGTGTCTCGCGTGCCTGATTTCTTCCGTACATCACCAAAACTTCCCTGCAAGTATACAACAAACAGCTTCAACACTTTACCTCATTAATCAGTGACAGATTTCACTCAATCGGGCCAAAAAAAGCCACAGGGGAGTTCGGTGTGCCGTCTTGGCATAGCGAGGATTCAATTGCCTAGGCAGCTGCGCTAAATTCTGAGCTTCCCAGTTGGGGGGATATGAACAGGAAGGAACGGGATACAAACAGCGGACAAGACATGCCGGGATTAAATACATTTGTTTTCCTCCTGGAGAAATGAGTATTGACGCAGGCAAGGAGGCAGGCGGGCAAGTAGGCAGACAGGCAGCAGCCCCTTTTTCCCTCTCATACACACACACCACGCGTCGACAGCCAGGGTGAAAATTAATTACTCAAGAGGGGGTGTGTGTGAGCAACCATCCAGGCAGCAGCAGGAGAGGATGTACGCCTGTGTGAGCACGTGCATGCATGTTTGTGTGTGGAAAAGATGTTTAATATAGCGCTCGCCTTCAAATCACACCATTTTACCTGACTTAAGATATCACACATGCATATTTATCTGAATACAGCATTAGTATTTATGTCACGTATTTCAGCTTGCACTGGGTTATATGCCATTTAAAAAGTCTCAAACACTTTTTATCAAATACATTTTCTGTATCTCGCTGTGTTTATCTCAACGTCACTCACTAAGCATGTTTAAAGCATATGTCCAACGGTTGCCCATTAGCCCAAAGCAACTGTGCAATTATCTGCTGTCAGGATATTTACACCAATCACTTGCATCCTGTTAAATTATGCATGATTTTGAGCCTGCGTGCTTTGTCTTTCATTGTCGTAGACATGCTTTAAAGTGGATACTCTACACTCCATGGTCCTTGGGTGTTGACGTTGAATCAAATTCCCATTTATTTGAATCAATACCTAGAAAAAAGTTCTTAGTTACTTGGTTTAGATCTTGTGAGCAAGAGGTGTCAACCTCCACGTTCACATGAATCCATTGTCCAAAGCAGACAAAGTATGCTTTCGTTGGCCACTAGCCGTGGAGTTTAATCCCCTTAGGTGGGATGTCACAGGGTCGAGGGTGAAGGGAAGGGAACACAATGCACGGACAAGACTGCTGCTGTGCTGGAGAGACGAGAATATCCATCAACCGATTTCAGCTCTACCCTTGTCATGACCCCAAACATCCCAAAGTGCTTTTAATGTATATTTAGGCATAACATCAACACCAGCGCTAATAAACGGAGCTAAGCTTAGCACTAGCAGATGGTATCACTTTGATTGTAATGCATCAAGGTCACTTAGCTTAGATGTGATCATACAGCTTCAAATAAATAAATAAATGAATAAAATAGTAGTAGTAGTAGTTTATGTATATTTTAATATGATCATTTATTATAAATGTATACAGTTATACCAAGTAAGCATAACTGTAAAGTACAGACATATTTTTAATCAAGCACTGGTTTATTTTTGGCACGACTGCAATAAAGCAAAATTAATTTAATTAAGTTATCTTTAGGATGGGGACCCAAAGGTAACACCTTTTCCTGTCAACAAGCCCAGCAGTAACCACGGGGTGTCAAGGGATATAAAAAGAGAAAGAGAGAGCAAGAGAGAGAGACACTAAGGAGAAAGAAAAATGGAGGGAGAATACAGAGCAAGATGCAACAATTCCCACCGGTTTTACATAGTGACCCATTCCCAATAGGCATAGATAGGCTGGGTCTGGCTTTCATCCTCTGCTAAACTATAAATCTCAATGCCTTTTTGTGGCTTTACAGAAGCTAACCTCATTTATCTCCCGTTACATTTTTGTTTGTTTAGAATGAATGTGATGAATAGAATTACCTCTAACAATATCAGACCATCAAAGACACTGCGGTTAGGTAGATGCAGTCAGCATAGTATCTATTTTTTATCCCTGTCAAATGTTCTCTTATTGTTCGTCCTTGCTGTTTTTAAATGGCAGCCATTAAGTCAGGCCAAAAGCTGGTTTGGGTCTTCAGAGGAACCACAGGGGGCGGTTTGCAGTTCACAGCCCACTGACGGAGCTGCAAGTCCCCCACAGATCGCTCGCATTCAACCGGGCTTCCAGCTGGGACGGGGCCCTCTTAAGACACAAAGCTGTCTCAATCCCCTCCTTGCACATACAAGCAATGGTCTGGAGCGAGGCCTTTATCATTCTAAGCAGAGACATTGTTGACTATCAACAGCTGATTCCACAGACGAGGTCCCCCGCATGTCTAGGCTTTACATCTTAAAAGCCTCTGACGTCTACTGGAATCTGAATAGCATTAACATTTCAACAGGAATATTGAAACAAGCCGGCTCTGACGGAGGAACAATTTCTGTCTGAAAGAGACACAAGCAATGAGATGTCAAAACGCTTGTTGCCAACTTCTCACGAACAACGGGCTGATGTAAACAAGGTCGAAGAGATTGATCAAAAAGAAACATGTTACAGCATGTGAAAGGAGATAGGATACTGTGAATATGTAAATGGGAAGTTGACGCATTGCAGGTCTACGTCCACATTACTATTAATATATGAGGTCACAAATCTAAATAAAAAAAGCTCATTAAAAAAACTAATAATTAATAGCTGTTGTATAGCATATAGTAAACATTTCTCATTACTCACCCAAATAATTTAACATCTCTGTGTTTCAATTACGGTGTTACAGTATTAATTACAGGTGCTTGAAGCTAAACAGCATGGTGCAGTCACCTGTTCGCTTTTTATTGCCTATACATGGCTGTTTAATTTAGGGTTCTACAGATCAATAGGAAGATCTAAATATACAGTAGCTGTGAAATGACAAAAATGAAGGACTACAAGGTGGCTCATGACTACTGCATCTTATTGAGGCTGCTCAAATACTGTACTTACATTATTGGTATTTACAGTCCATTTAATCAGGTCAGGTTTTTTTGTTTAATTTGATAAGCAGGTCAGATGAGAACTGTTAAGAGTTTTGATACATTTCTGGTAACAGGTAACCAAAAAAAAGAGATAGTAGTACTGGGCTGGTCCTGTGTACTAACCCACTTCATTCAAAATCAATACATTTTATTAAGATACTTACATGACTAAAGACATTATCTCATGTGAGTGTACATAATTTTAAACGTTTGCCTAATGTACTAAAGCAAAGCACTTTATGCGTGGAAATTTTTCATGAAAATAAAAATTACTGAGTGTGCCTTTAAAGTGCATAAAACATCTATGTGGATACACCAATTTGCATGGACCCACACACACTTATAGAAAATGGCAAGAACATCATCCATCACCCTCTAAATGCGCAGTTCAGTCCCGTCAGATAAATGCCTCATTAGTGCTGAATCCAGAAAACTGCACACACAAACACAGACTGGTAAAGGCATTATACATGAGTTTACTCATCCAAATGTCCATTTATTGGCTTTGATGAATCAAATAAGGATAAATAAAGATGGGGAAACAGATCGCCATGGCTTCCTTTCGTCTGTTGTTGCTCTGCTTCTTTTATCTCCCAGCATAATGGCTAATGAGATGCAGATGACGGGCACTTCAGGAGCAGGCTGGAAAGAGAGGGCACGAGGACGGGAGAGAGGACGGAGTGAGGCGGGGAGGTTTGGAAAAGAGGGAACAAGGAGGAGGGTGTGTTTACCTGGCCCCTGATCTCGATTTCAGAGGCCTTTCACAAGCAAATCAAGCCATCTACAATTGTCCGACCTTTTGAAGAGGGCCGTGTGTGTGCGCGTGTGCGTGTAGGGACTCTTCAGTCAAAGCGCCACCAAGCCCTCTAAACAAATATCCACAGCAAGAGCCCACGACTTAACTGGGAAAAACCTGTTCAAGTCCTCTTCAGTGAGAATTACAGATGTCCCGTGCCCATGGTTTGTCATTTAGGTTGTGTAAAGCTGTTGTGTGTTTCTAAATGATTGGATGCAGGTGTATGTGTGCAATTTCTCTTCCCGTTGTCATCTGTATGCAAAAATACTAAGAGTCTATGTGCACACACAAACTAGCACCGTTCCACACTGCAGTGAGACATTAGTATGGATGAGAGAAAAGATGCATGTGCAGCCCTAACTACACTGAATACCAGCACTCTCTCGCTCTCTCTTTCTCTCAGCAGTCCTTTATCTGCCCTTTAAGGGTTGCATAAAAACGAGAATCCCCTCTTTTCTCTGTGGATCTTCAAGTGTTTGCGTGTCTCTGTGTGCGGTGGGGGAGGAGAAACTGCAATCAGTTGTCTCCTGCCTCTCACATCTCATTTGGGCTCTGACGCTCCAAAAGTCCATTACCGAAACAAGAGAATAATTAAACCGAAGCACAAGTTGCACTGATAAGAACAGATCCGTCCTGTCATACGCTCAGGACCAATAAAGCAACAGATCCATCGTGTCATCCGTTCCCAGCTCGGTTCCCCCGCAGGGGACCAACTTCAACAACGGCCCATGCTGCAGAAGTGACTCTCATGAGCGTGGAAACGCAAGCTCAGCGTTTAATTAAGAAAAACACAGTCTTACATGTTCTATAAATGAGGAAGGAAGGGTAAAAAAAAGGGAAAAGGAAAGAAACAGAAAAAAAGTACAGGCCAGATTGATTAGGGAGAGCTGGGAGGGGTTGGGAGGGAGAACGGCAAAGCAATGGCTAAAGAAACAAGGAGAGAATAAGTGGCTAGAGGGGGAGAGGAGAGGTAGAGGAGAAGAGAGGAGTGAGAAATGGAGGGAATGCAGATTTATGGAGTGATATTTTTCTCTCCGGCGGTAGGAATGTCAACTCGCCACGCTCTCACTTCATATAAGTAAATGGGGCTGAGCCAATCCCAAGGGTTTAGTTGAAGTACTGTGCTGACATTATAACCTCAATTTGACCTCTGACCTCTCACTGTGTTCTCTCAACCCGCGTCATTGAACACGGAGGTACATCGCAGAAATATTATGGCACCATTAAGCTTCCATATGTGCTTCTATGGCTGATGACTACACTTTTGGATCAATAGATCAATCTGTGGGGGACAATCAAAGGACGTTCTTGACAACCGAGCGCATCGGTTGTTACGGACGTCCTTTAATTGACGTAGAAATTATTCGCTTTGTGAAAAATGAATGAACTAGAACATGAAATATTAATCGATGAGATCTGATACTAGGCCTTTTAACAAGAAAAACATTTGATGAGAAACAAATGGCCGCCTCGCTCACGCACTTCTCACTCGCTTTCTGGGGACTCCACCGACTAATGAATTTATCTGTGAGGTTCAAGTTTCAATCTAATCAGGAGAAATGGGATAATTAAGACAAAGCATTGTGGGGGAACCCTGGAACAACCCCCTAACTTGTTTACTTGACTTGAGGTAATTAATATTACGCAAGTGGGAATTAATGGCAATTGAGTCCAGGGCCCACCCACAGCATTAGCATAATCAGTCTTGAGTGATTGGCTACAGTATGAGGGACAGCTCATTCAGCCAAGCATATGTTGTGTGCTCAACCCAACTGATGGCCGTTTCATTCTGGCAGTGAACAAATTCTGTTCGAACTAAAATAGAAATGATTTTATCCAAAACACTTTCTGAGTACTGTACCAATGAGAGACTTGTTGAGCTTAAACCACCTGCTGAGATGGAGACACAATGAAGT
This sequence comes from Enteromius unitaeniatus, assembly GCA_032359435.1. Lineage (NCBI taxonomy): Eukaryota > Metazoa > Chordata > Actinopteri > Cypriniformes > Cyprinidae > Enteromius > Enteromius unitaeniatus. The sequence continues at coordinate 10,959,977 of JAUMHI010000055.1, forward strand.
CTATTTATATCTGCAATGGCGAATGGTGGGTCTTTATAACAAAGACTTTATAAAGCTGTGGGAAATGTGCTATTGAACAAAGTCTAGAACTTTCCCTACTGCATGGACACAATCTATTCACTCAAAACATGGCTAACGACTACCACAAAAAATAAACTACATTAAACTTTTTTTTTTTTATTTCACCATGAGGAACCATGAAACCATTAAAAAAATTTATATCTTCCCTAAATTTTTATTGTATTTTATTTTATTTTATTTTGAAAGTAGATACATATACATAAGAGTTAAAAAGGCTATTTCTTTAAAGGGCTTGTCTGAAGAGTCCCTACACGAACATTGATATATTTATATCTGCAATAGTGACCGGTGAGTTTTAATAACAAAGAATAAGCTGTAAGAAGTGCATGAACAAAGTCCAGACTTCACCTACTGGACACAAAATGCTCACTCACATATTAAAAGCAGGGGGGTTTAAAGCCTGATGAGGTCAAAGGCCACCTGTGGCCATTTCCTGTCAATTAAGAGCTGAGAGCAAGTCATCAATCAAGCTTTCTCTAGGAAAAACACATATGTGTCCGTTTCCCCACTAAGGGTTTCTTTTATGTGAAAATATATGTGTTGATTTGCATTCACAAGACCATAACAAGCTATTATTAAAATCAGACACGAAGACTGGTAGTATACACTCACATTTTAAATTTCAAGTACCTAAATGCTTGAACTGAAATTCGTATGAACAAAGCCATGTTGACATTCAGCGTCTTCAGCGTTCTCTCAGATCCCAGTGGGAAAACAGAGTCATGTCACAGATCAAGTTATACAGCTCACCGTGTTAGCGTTTCCACTTCAGCGTGTCCTTAGGGTCAGGCTTGATACCTTACACCTCCACCACAATCAACACATTCAGTAGCGCGACTTCCAGACAACATCGCAGGGACCTTCAAACAAAAGCCCTGTCTATCTCTCACCAACTAGCCTTCGCTAAACAGACACTAAAGTGAAAACAGGAGATTTTTGTAGACTGATAAATGGATGGGGAGACAGATGGATGGATGGATGGATGGATGAATGAAGAGATTGATAGTCGGATGGATGGCCACCCAGAGTTGTCAATATCCAAGGGATGCATGTGGGAGGGGGGAAAGAAGCTGTTTACGTTCGCTCTAAGGCTCTGTCAGTCCTAATCAATCAATCACTGAGCGGGCAATAAATCACCATTCTCTTCAAAGCGCTGATGTGGGAGCAGATTCGCAGAATCTGGTGATACACACGCCGATGTCATAGGGACACATACTAGCTTGTGAGAGAGAGGATGTCCAGATGGAGGGGTGAAGGGGGGGATAAACATGGAAGGACGAAGGAGTGGTTGAGACTTTGACAATTTGTCAATCTGGTGGACTTAATGCCAGGAAGTGCACTGCCATATAAATGTGCTATACATTTCGGGGACACAGAATGTACTGTATGTACTGCTGACATATTATATGTTTACCTTTGACCCATATGTTCTTTGATCAATGTCCAAAAAATACTACCACAAAATATAATTTACTTCACAAAAAATAAATAAATGAAAAGAATATATATATTTTTTTATGCAGAGTATTTATATATGTTATATGGATATATAGATAGATAGATTAACACTGTACAAAAAATAATTTTATCATGTTTTAAATTAAAATTAAAAATTAAAATTTGATCTATTTACTTGATATGTGAATATTGAAACATAGGTAGTTTTGGAGACATTGTAATGGAATCTGTCCTGTTTTTAATATATGTATATGAAATGCAATGATGTTTAAAAATTGTTTGTATACAACCAATTCTTAAACGTCATTGCACTTCAATAATGAAAACTATTGATTGAGAACTTGATTTGTTGCAGTGTATCGCATGGTGGAGGCTGGTGGTGCAGAGGTTGCTCTTGAAGAACCTTAGAGGTACTCTTGTTATCTCTAGGGCAGTGACTGCAACCTAGATATTTGGACAGGTTGAGCTTAGATATTACCCTAAAGACCTCCACACAGAATAAGGTTATCACAATGTAGTGTGTGTGTGTGTGTGTGTGTGTGTGTAAGAAAGAGAGCTGGTCATGGCTGGGGAAAAACGAAGGATTACAAATTTGTCACTGTCAGCTGTGCTTGCCTCTTGCACGTAAGTACAGTGCTTCTTTCTCCTCTGCCTCCTTTACAGTCCTTCCTCACGTCTGTTTATAGAAAAAACATCACCCATACCTTCAGCAAAAATATCTGAGACTTGCCTGTCAAGTCTCAAAGGCATGCACTCATATGCAATACACAGTTTGTGGGTGGCAATAGCTTCAATAGTCAACACACACAAACAGGCTTTTTCCAAAAGAACAAAAAATATCTGTGATCATGTGATAAAATGTTTGTATGTGGGTGTATCCATTATATAGGATATCGGATGCCTTTCAATTTGCCCAGTGGAAGCAAAAATAAAAAAACATTGAATTATACACAACAACCTTTGTAGGTCATTTATACAGACCCAAAACATACTCATTCCTATATGCAAAAAAGAAACGCATATGCATAAACCCATCTGCCTGTGAATGTCTTTGCCAGCGGCATCATGCTTTTTTTTGGTCTAGGTGAGATTATCTCTTTATCCATCCCTCCGTGATTCTTTTCAACACAAACCATGTTTGCCTGCATTCTCTTTATCTCTCCTTTCTTTGGTCCTGAAAACCAAAAAAAAAAAAAAAACGAGTTGGGTGTATGAGTTCTTTATGTATGCATGAACTTTGGTGTTACATAGAAGCAATTGCACGCGTTTTAATGGGTACACGCTGTCTTCAAATTCATTAAATAAGTTACGCAAATCATGCAATATCCGAATATGGGCACAAAATCTGTGCTGAATGCACTCCTCACAAAAACTTTCCATGTTGTGGGTCTGCAGGACTTTGCACTCTGCTGATGCGACGCAACCTCTGTGTGGAGTTTCACCTTTGCATTTCTTGCAACAGCTTTCCATCAGAAGAGCTTTAAGCACTTCTGATACAATAACAAGCGATATAATTACTCCAAATGCTCTGTGACATAGTTAATTTCAAACAAATTATCAGAGCGCACAAACGAAATTAGATTTTGAGATCCTGTGTTTAAGAGAAATAAAATGGGAAATTGAACGTGGGTGTTCGTAGATCTCTTCTCCTTAGACTAGATGATAGTGAGGTTCGTCACAGCGGTTAGCATGTGCGATAAAGCCCATCATTAAATAATACAAATGACAACACAAAGCAACGCTCTGTGTATACAAAACGGATGCTGTAATCTTTATTACTGTTATTCTATTATTATGATCATAATATTAATTCAAACACAGGGGATAATGAAGAAGCTATACTCTCTCTCTCTCTCTCTCTCTCTCTCTCTCTCTCTCTCTCTCTCACTACCCTCCGTTCTTTTTTCTTGCTCGTTAAAGATGAAGAGAAAGACAGAGATTTGGCAGGCAGCCATGGTTCAATAAACTCCACTTGGTAGCACAGCCGTGCGGCAGTCTGTTCTGTTTGGCTTGGGAAAGGCGCTATGCTATTCAAATTAAATACGACTGTCCTAAACATATACACTAATGGGACAAGTGCTTAGACACACGTGCATATGAACACTCCCATCCTCACTCCACACACACGCTCACAATAAAGCGGTCTCCTCTGCCTCCAAAACTAGCACTATATAGGCCTCACAGTGTTTACACAAGCACTCCAATGAGCCTATTTACATTTTCATTTCTTACACCCCAGACTCACGAATCCAGACAGATTCACACAGCGCGATATCTGCCTCAGGGCACCAAACTAAATCAATTTCACCATCAAAAGAGCACAGAAAACATATACAAAATGTGACACTGATAGCAAAGCTTGACTCAATGCGCATTACAGAAGAGATTTGCGTTAGCTACTAGCTAATAGTTTCTATACATGGGATGTACATGACAAACTGCGAGTCTGATTTGTTTTCAGTTCAAGTTAATATGTGTAGCAGATTTGCTGGCAGACACCATATTGGGAGGGCAGAAGTCATACAGGTGGAATCTGCATGGGACACCTACTGATAGTTTGTGAAGGGCTGAGGTAGCCTAAGGGTTACCCTCAGGAACTGAAGACATGAATCGACACACACCGAGATACAAAAAAGTAAGTAAGTAAGTAAGTAAATAACCAAAATCAAAACAACTCAAACTGCAAGAAAGGGGCAAAAAAAAAACATATTGCAAGTCCCCTCTGTAAACACAAGGTACGCCATCTTTTGAGGTTGGCCACTTAAAAAATACTAGTTTGTGTGCACAAACGGAGGGAATGGGTTTACTGATGCGTACACAGACAGCGCCTTTCGTACCTAAATGCAAACGAAACAACTCGCAAACCCCTAACGTGCACAAAAACAACTAAAAAAAATTTGTATGTACATCACAGTGTGACACAAACGCAGCTTTCGTTCTGCCTCCTTTCATGCAGCACTCATTTCCTTTGTAATGGTTATGATTCGACTCCCTCCCCTGCCATCACGAGAAGCTCTCTTCCTCCCTGAACGCTCTGACCTGCAGCCACGATACACTCTTCCCTCCTTCCTTCAGTTATTCTCTTTCTTTTTCTTTCTGTTCTGTGTGGCCCGGCATATGAAACGCGGCACCGTGTATCTCTCTTTGGGGAAAGGCAAAGTTATTGGATTGTGAAATTACAAAATAATGAGGCAAAAATGAAAGCGCCACACTCTTTGTTTTCTTTCGCGTGCACACATCTGATAAGAAGAGCGGCGGAGGGCTGGAGGGACGAGAGACAGTGAGGAGGGAGAAGGAAAGCAGGGAAAGATGGGAACGACAAACTGACGGGGGAGATGACAAGAGGTATGTTTGGATAAAGATTCACTTTCCTCTGTATTCGCAGACATGGCATGGCTGTAAGAGAATAGAACAGGTTATCACACAGAAGGATCAATGCTCGGCTCTGTACACATAGCCATTCGGGTGGAAGCATATGTGTGTGTGCCTGAGGCATGTGAGCTTGCATACCAATAACACTGCTCACAAAGAGCACACAAACACACACACCAACAACCCAACAGTGTAAACACACTTGCTTCACAGCACAAAAAGGTCATAAGTAACTGCACCTCCAAAGCCCAGTTCTAACAGCTCTGCTCTGAAATCGAGTGAATTATCTTTCTAGCTAATGTCTACATGGGGAGATGGAGTTTGAGTTTAAACAAATCATAAATGAAGTAGAACTTAGTAAGAAATGGATTTGATGCTCTGCTAATAAAGTCAGAGACAATAAAAGGAGGTGGAAATGGGCCACTTGTATGTAAATGTATGAGAGAGACAATAATGCTCAGTATGGCAGCCATCATAAACGTGTATAGATGCTTGAATCATCTACATATATGGCAGCCATAGGAATGAAAGACCCACTATTCTGTTAAAACAAGATCACTGTAGTTTGTTTACTCCGGTTTTCTGCGTGAAATTACAGTTGTTTAGAGCAATTTGAATTGCTGATGATATTTAAATGTAATCAGGGCAAACAGTTTTGGAGATTTTGGTAAATAGCTGCTGGTAACATTAAAAAGATGGCCGTTGAGGGAATTGACTCTAGATTCTACACACTTCTCTGTTAAACTAGACGACAAAAAAAGTATGTGAAAAAAGTAGTCTGTACAATACATTAACGTGTTCAGCAAACACTTTTCACCTACATTTCATTCAAGGTATATACATTTACATTTTACCTGTTCTTGCTTTCCCTTGGAATCAAATACATGTCCAAGCTGTACTGTTTGAGATACTAGAATGCAGAATGGTCTAAACTCGAATCCAACGGACACTTTACTATCCTCTGAGGAAGAAAATAAATGCAATTGACTCCAACAAGTCACATTACAATGTCAGCGTAACAGATGTAGTACGTCTGTATCACATTCATGGCAAAGCCTGGTTGGTACCCCGTTTTTGTGCTATTAAAGCATCCTGTTGTTCTTTTCAACAAGGTGTGTTGTCCCCTGAACCCCTCTAGCTCTCTCTTAGGTTTGTCCACTCGCAGACACACTCGTTCCTCTAACCCAAGTAGGCACTGATTGATAATTTTTGCATGCGCTGCCATTGATCGTCTGCGGAGACGGCTGGCGTGTTACCCGAAGTGTTCTCCTCCATAAACATCGTCTAATCATGCGCAGCTACGGCCAAAAGAAAGTAATTACAGCCCAAGAACAAAGGGATCGATGAGGAATACAAGCACAGACGCAGGAGATTATTGGGAAATGGATTGGCTCAGATCTTAGCTAAAGGAAACTTAATGAAGAGCAATCATACATTAAAACAGCTGAGCGTCCGCATTATCCATTGTTTCATCCAGGAAGATGCTAGAGGAAGTACAAAAATAGGAGGGTTTAGAAGACGGGTGTCCTGCCATTGTTGTTTTTCTGTGTTTTTCTATTATCCTTGTCTGTCTCTTCTTACACTTGTTTACCGATAATTCAGAGCTTGTGCTTAATATCTATATTCAACGTGCTTCTGTCTGTTATAATAATACTTTATTGTGAAGTCTATTCATAATGATTACAAGCCTTCCGGAAAACATAACACTGACAATAGTCAAAACTGAATAGGCTTAAAAATTAAAAATTCATGTTGCATTATTTCTAGTTGAATGGGAGAAAGGAGATGACAGACAATACCTTTTTGACATGTGACTTTACTTAAGAGTGGAAACAAAGAATTATTGATTTCATGACCTTCTGACAGCTCCCTAAATGACCTTAACATGACAGCCTGGGGGGGGTGACCTAATTCCTGTTCCAGCTGTGGCTTTCAGGAAGTGTCTTCCTTGAGTTCAGATGAGATTGCAATTAAAAACCACACACACACACACACACACAAAATAGTATTATTTCTATATTCCAGTGTGTAACCATCATAACTTCTTGTTCAAACTTTACTGACAGTCTTGAGGGGCGTCACGTGACTCTTTAAGCACTGTGAATGATTCATTTCTTAATCTGAGGAAATGATCAGCTTTGGGGCCTGTACGTCGAGCGGGACTCAGACTTGGGGCAAATCTGAATTGGGGACTTGTCTGTCAGTCATCTGAGAGCCTGAAGGGGCCTTGGGTCCCAGCCCTGGGCAGAGACTCTGGGGAGGCCCTGGAGAACAAACCAGTGCGCAGAAACCCTACTGTGACCACCAATAGCAAGAAAGTAGAAGAGCCAGGGAAACTATTACACTAGGAGACCTGAGCACAGTGCAGTCAGCATACGACACTACCAACATTTTGTACCCTGATTGCTTGGAAAGATGCACCTAAGCCCTTACAGATGGAAAGAACGGGAGCCAGGGTGCTTGAAAATACAGAATGAAGAAAGATGTTCTCCAGGTCAGCAGGGAGATTGAGTGTGGTCGAACGGCCCGGGTTTAATAGCGAGAGCGTTTCTTACTGAAGCAGCGGTGACACCTGTGCTTCCAGTGGACTAGGATTGTGTTTGAGAGGAAGCAGAGAGAGAGAGCGAGAGTGATGTATGACAGCAAATGGAGTGTGACCACAGAGGACGAAGACAACATTGAGAGAGAGTGAGAATGAGAAAGAGAGAGAGAGAGCTGGGCGGTAAAGCAGGTTTCTCAAAACCCCTCCAGACTCTATCAGGACTCAATTACTGCACCTGCTGGGCTCTCAAAACCACAAGCCACAGAGATGGCCACACCACACCAGAGGCAGATGTCATCCACCAATGCACACTTGGACTTTTGAAGGAGGCTTGTTGCATCAAAAAGATGTATTTATGGCATCTACCAGCAGGGACTAACTGGATTATGCTAAACAGCTGCTTGATTTTTACTACTCAAAATACATATAACGGTCAATATGTAAAACAAAAAATTATAAAATGTTATATTATTAAATATTTTTAAATAAATTGTTTTATTATGCAAATATATACATTTTAATATATTTAATTTATGTTTTTTATTAATTTATTTGCAATAACAGATAACTATTTTTCAATTTCTCCATTTGTTATTTTTCTTTATTTTTTTATTGTGTTAAAAAACTAAAGTTTCGGTTGGGATTAATGAGAA
>JAUMHI010000055.1:10968182-11008861 GCA_032359435.1 Enteromius unitaeniatus
CCCAACCTGCCAAATAGCCAAGTCCTCTCACCAGCGTCCCGCCGGACTACTATGCCCCCTACCAGTTCCACAAAGGCATTGGTCGCACATTGCGGTGGACTTTGTTACAGACCTACCTCCATCTAACCAGTACACCGTGGTGTTGACCGTTGTGAATCCCTTCTCGAAGGGTCATCCCGCTGGTTAAGCTCCCTAATGCCTGGGACACAGCTCAGAAGCTACTGGAGCATGTCTTTCGAATCTACGGACTGCCTGAAGACATCGTCTCGGACCGAGGTCCTCAATTTACGTCTCGGGTCTGGAAGGCCTTCTGCACTCACCTGGGGATCAACGTGAACCTAACCTCCGGCTATCACCCTGAGGCCAATGGACAGGCGGAGAGGATGAATCAGGAGTTGATCCGCTTCTTACACACTTATTGCCACGCCCGTCAGGAGGACTGGAGCCAGTATTTGATCTGGCCTGAATATGCCCAGAATTCTCTTCGCAAGGCCTCCACCATGATGACGCCGTTCCAATGTATTCTGGGGTATCAACCACCCTTGTTCCCCTGGTCAGGCGGACCCACTGACCTCCCCTCCGTGGATACATGGCTGCGGCGCAGTGAACAGGTCTGGGACGCCGCTCACGCCAACCTTCAGAGGGCCATCCAAAGATTCACCCGCCAGGCCAATCGTCTTCGCCGACCCAGTCCTCTCTACGAACCCGGTCAGTGGGTCTGGCTCTCCACAAGGGATCTCCGGTTACGGCTACCCTGCCGTAAACTAAGTCCAAGGTACGTGGGTCCTTTTCAAATTTTACGCCGTATAAATCCAGTTTCCTACCGCCTGGCTTTACCCAGAGAGTACAACATCTCACCCACTTTCCATGTCTCTCTTCTCAAGCCCGCTGCAGCACCAGAAGGAGAGAGGGGCCTAGACGAGGACGCGGCCCCAGAGATTCCCCCCCTGGCACAAGAACTTGAGGACGTCTACCAGGTACGCGAGATCCTGGACTCCCGACGCCGGGGTAGAGTTCTACAGTACTTGATTGACTGGGAGGGGTACGGTCCGGAGGAGAGATCGTGGGTCCCCGCTAGCGACATCTTGGACCCCACGCTCACCGAGACCTTTCACCAGGAACACCCCAACAAACCAGCCCCACGACCTCGGGGGAGACCGCGGCGTCGTCCTCATCCTCGCTTCAGGAGCCGCTCGCAGGGGGGGAGGGCTCTGTCACAAGACTGCAGCGGGAACCTTCGCCAGAATATTAGTTCCCACCCGGACCCATTTGAACCACGTACCTTAGACACTTCCGCCCCGCCGCTCCCGCCATTTCGGCGGGTATTTAAGCGGCACTCAGACGCTGTATCATCGCGAAGTTTTGATTTGCCCCGCAATCATTCCTGAGCGTTTTCTTCCCGTGGATTACTTTGGACTGTTACTCTGGACTCTGATTCTATCTGCCTGCCCCGACCTTCTGCCTGGATTACTACTGCCTTTGGATTTGCCCTTTTGATTGTTTGTTTGTTTGTTTGTGCTTTTGCACTGTTTACAATAAAAGGCCTGCAAATAGATCCCAACCCGTCTGAGCATGAATTACACTCTCACCGAAACTGATTAACCAATAATTGGATTCTTGTTAAAAGCCAAACAACGATAAATTAATATTTCAATTCTATACTGTATTATTTTGTCTAAATATAATAATAATAATAATAATAATAAAATGCTTCTAAATAAATGTTGCTTTAAGTATATTTATTTTGAGATTTTCTAAAGATTACATTTAACACTGTTATTAATTATTTAATGTTTTTAAAGAGAATTGGATGAGGGAAAAGGCAACGCGAAATGCGGATGAACAATTAAATATTCAACACTAAATGATACAAACAAATAGGGTAACCAATATGGTAATAATGTGCTGTGCATCCTCTGAAAAGGAAATAAATAAAGCAAATAAATCAAAACCATGAACAGGAGTGGAGGAGGTCAAACACAAGAAGGCTTAACTTTGAACACATGATCCTACATCAAAATTTCATGTGTGATGTCTGACTGAGCTTATACGCTTTTCCGGTGTTGTCAATATACAGTAATAGGCTCACAGAGATTACTTTTTGCTGTGGTGTGACAAGTGTTACTCATATGAAGATGAAAATCCCTATTCTCTCTGCTGAAATAATACTGTTGTTGTAAAACCATAGCAAGCAATATGTTGTCCCTTTCTGTTTCATTCATTTCATTTCATTTTTTTATTTACTTATTTTTTTTTATTTTAACTCCTGGGCATATCTGGAAGCAATCCATTAGATGATGTTCCTCAAAGCAAAAGATCATCAAATGCAATTAAATAAACATCCTGTCGGCTTTACTGTCACTTCCGTTCCTGAACCTATTCTTCATCAGAGGAGACAGCTTGCAAAACCAGTGAGAAATCACACGATCTGGTGACAGTAAACTCTCAAATAATATGCCACACTTTTAGAATGCTTTCCTGCAACATTGAGATGTAAGATGTAGGCCTGTAATTTTGTTTCCCTCTCTTCCTTTTCTTTTGTCAGGTGATTCGCCGAAAACATCTTTAGAAACTCTTCTGTTGAGAAAAACGACTGGCTATATGGATGGATGAGTAAGAGTACAGTTATTTACAAAAATAATTTGAATGGATACCGAATGTTTTCATTGGAAGCCACAAGGAACATAATAACTAATGCCAATCTTCTTTTTGCTGGATCTGTCTTCTCTCTATTTCTCATACACAAACACAAGTGAAGTGAATAACAATGCAATCTAAATTGTCTCTCAATGTGCTGCCAATAATAAAATTTAATCCCTTTAGAAAACATAAGTTTATCTTATTTGCTAACAGCAATTCAACTCAAAGCATACAATGCCATTTAAAATGTATACTGTAACCTTATTTAAAATTGTATTTACTTTTTATATAATCTAATATTTAGCACTGTGAAAATGTAACATTCATTTCTGAGATATTTGCTGTTTAAAGCATTGAAATGAATGCAGCAATTCCTGAGGTATGAATACTTGTGATACTGATGTTGTATAGAGATGACTGATTATAAACATGAAAATACTGGTTCCGATTATGTTTAGTACTTTATTTTAGTATTTAGTACTTCTTTATCTTGAAAGTAACTGCAAATTTATTTACATAAACTGACAACTCTCATTCAAACAGAGAGAGCTTACATATCGTAAGTATGACACTATTATAAGTTATACAAGATCATACCTTACAATAACTTTGAAAGCTTAATAACACCAATTAGTTTTAATTAAATGACTGATTAAACTTATAGCAATAAGTTTACTTAAACGACAAGTTATGTGATGTTAAATAGCTGTAATTGCTAATTTATTCCAAAGAGACCGTATAGCAGCATACTGTCTCACTTAAATAATACTCGGTAAAAAGAGGCAACTAAATAAACATATAAAACTTCATATATTTCCAAATTTCACATTCTCTATAATTTGTAGATTCAACATCAAATATATATGCAGTCAATCTTAAAATAAATAAACAAATACATTACAGAAACGTGTGTGTTTTTTTTAATTCTCAATTGGCAGCCCTTAATGTGATGATATGTAGATAAACTAAAATGTCAAACTGAAAATTAAAAGATGTATTCCACCCATTTTCTTACAAATTTAGTCTGAGTTGCCCCAGGCACCGATAATCAATTGTAAAGGTTTAAGGCACTTCCCTATTCCCAGCTTATGTATTTTTAAAGTAATGCCCTGCACAGTAACCATCTCTTTTTTCACTTCCCCTGGCTCTTTGCCATTCAATGCATGTGTCCTCCTAGTCCCTTGGACCTTTCTTGCTCCATACTAAAGAGCAAATTCCCACTAGTGCAACACTCACAATAGAGAGCCATCTATTTGATGAAAGAGACCCATCCAGACAGCTATACCCAGCTATGTCTGAATGTCTAATCCCACTGTGAGCGATCCCTCCTGGGTGCTTGGGCACTCTCTTGCCTTCCATTCTTTAGTGTCCTCCAACACCCAATCTCTCTTTGTCTGGTGCATCCCGTGCCGCATAAGAGGAATCTGTCAGAATGACAAACAACAGTTTTTTTTTTCATATTTAGGTGTGAGTGAAGACCACGGAGCAGAAGCAACGAAAACAAAAATAAAATGTGAGTCTGAACAGGTGAGCGATGTGGGCTTGATTTGAGATTGGCTCAGTGCTCCTGTTGAATTATTTATTTATTTACTTCCTTCTAGTGGCACTGATCTGCATTCTTCATCGAGGGCCGAGACGCTTTTCAGGCAGCGCTGCTGTGTTTTCTGCTGTGACCGAAAGATGAAAAGCATGTTTAATAATCCGTGCCCTTTCTCTTTCAAGAAAACTACATTGGATCTGAACCCCTTCCATCACTTTATGCACCTAAACTGATTTCGACTTTTCAGAGCCACATGAGGCTTTGGAGACGTTTTAAAGGGGTCATTGAAACACCATGTATTTGTTTATCCTCTTGCCAAGCGCACCGGCAAGAACACTGACCTTGGCCAGAAATAATGACTAGAAACCAACACGTATCGGTCTCGCGTGTGCCTGCAGGTACTGAGCTGGGAAATTGAAACCAATCGTAACAATAAGTGCAACTCACAGCATGAAGATTGTTAGCTTTCCTGTTTCAAGCTCTCTCACGCTTGATCCACGTCTTGCCTAACCTTCTGGAGACCCGATAGCTTGCTTGTTTTGTGTGTGTGATTGAATTAATATTTTCTCTTGAGATTTTTGCAGTGACCCCTAATGCTGTAACCAAGCGCCGATTGTCTCCTTGGCTCTTGTTATGCATCCGCCGCACACTATTTACGCAGATAGCGTGCCACCTCGTTCACCCATTACAGATCCTGCCCACACACACATGCAAACATTCACAAACCTCGTGGACCTTCGAATGGCAGGCTGGGAAATGCTCCTGGGTTTGCATTTGAGCTCTGCCCACTGCTGAGTGTGACCCGACCTCCTCAAGCAGTGGAGGATTAGTACCTCGATATTCCTTCCAGTGTTCCTTCTGCCAGGCATCGGCTGCAGGTCAGCCTGGCCCTCACTTCTCTTATTTCCCACTGTCCATCAGAGAAGAGCAAAGGAAAAGAAGGAATAAAGGCTGCTGAGCTAATGTGATAGAAAAAAAAAAAAACAGTTTGAGAGTGCAATTGTAATCCAGTGCAATTGTAATCCAGTGAACAGTTTTTAAATAGACATTTAGTAATGCCCTTAACATCATTTGTGTTTCATTAATTAGATGTTTTCTTCTTGTATTGATTGGCGGCTATTATGCTTGTATGTACAATAACTGTAATAGCTTCTTCCTGCGATTGTGTTACATAAATCTATTGCAAATTAAAGCTTTGTGGGAAAAATCAATACTGAAGCATATGATCCAAAAGCTGCTTTTCACTCAGATAAAAGTGCTAGTTAACTTGGCACTGATTGAGGCCAGGGGCAAATTTTATAAGAACTAACACAGTAACAGTACTGACTAAGGATAATTTTTTTGTTATTATTGAAGCTAATATGGAACAGGAGGTAATCTGATCTCATTTCTGAAAGATGCTTTGAGCACACAGGAGGCAGACCATCTGTAAGGATATATTACCTAAATAAAGGAGTTCTGCCAAAACCTTTTATGAAACTTTCAGAAAGGCTTGATAAAAAAAGTGAAATAAGTGAATAAAAATACAAATATAAGTCAACATGCTACAAATTATATGATATATATCGACAGTATATATATATATATATATATATTCGCAATTAAACGAATTTCGGGAGGAATCACGCACGAACAATCACAGCTGCCACCAATCTCATCACTATTGATTACCCCGCGAATCTCCTCTTCTGCGCCTTAAATATTGCTCATTTCCCTTCCTTAGCATCTGCGTTTTTTTTGTCTCAGACCTGTTTCTCTGCGAGCCGAGCAGCACCGCAGTTTTCACCGCTGCTAAAACTTCGCTTGCTTTCTGCTTCTGCTCAAACACCTTCGCGGCCTCTAGCTATAGCATTCTCTTACAGCCCTAAGCCTAGCTCTCGTATCCAGTCACTAATGTGTTAACTGCAACGTTTCAGCTTCTTAACAGCACTCAAAGTCGCAGACTAATTTCAAAGGCATTTCTTTCTCATAAGTTTGGAGTCAGCACTCCCGAAGTTAACACAAGCCGCCCTACCTGGGTTCGAGAATTCGCGAGTTTCTGCGACGTAATCAGTGAGGCGAAACTATTCAATTATTTTTAGCCTATGGCTCTTCTGCCCAATACCTTTTATTCTAAAGTAGTAGGTGGAAGCAATGGGCTTTCAGTTTAGAACCGCATCCGTTTCTGCTCGATAATTTTTGCATAGGAACAAGCATTGCAAAGTACATACACACAAACTTCCGATTCTCAGTCCAAATGAACGCCGGCCACATTCAGCTCCTACACTTATAAATTATTTTCTCCACCAAGACTCGAATCAAGATATTCGCTCACCAGCATAGACTACTCCCAGGATCATTTTTGCTGGGCCACTGCATGCATGGCAAATAAATCAGATGACTCTCTCTCTCGTTTCAGAATACAAGACATCGTCTCCAGACGCTGAGGCTCATCCAACGCCGGCTCCTCACTATTCGCTGCTTTTGTTACCCTGAATCACCCACTAAGATACCATTTGAAGCTTTCCTCGATTTAATTTGTCAGAAGTAGCACCTTTCTTACGTCACTGCTCGGAAATCTTTTAAAGCTTTCCATCTGCAATTTAATATTCCCTTTCCAGATTTTCTTGGCTAACCGGCTTCCCAACCAATAACTATTCTTCCCATTCCTTCAGGATAGGCGCAGCAATTACAGCAGCAGAAAAAGGCCTCTCGCATCAACAGATCCAAACGCTTGGCCGTTGGTCATCTAGTGCTTTCCTGAATTATATCAGGTCCGATAAATCAAGCATCCAAAAGCCCTGCTAATGCTCGCATTTCAGCCTAGCCCAGCCTCCGGCCCGCCTCAACCTGCAATTTGATAATTTTGATGGTTTGATGTAATTTCTTGCTATTTAATGTTGCAAACAAATTACATCTGAATATTTTATTTTAAATTATAGTAATTATAAATAGTGAAAATTAAAATATTTGTTAGAATATAGCAATCCATCTGTCTACTTATCTATCTGTCCATCTTTAAAATGGGTGTAGTAGAAATTATCCAGTGAAGGAGGCTGAAAAGCAGAGTGATGTATCTAGGAAAAACAAAGCCAAAAACAAACAAACACAGAGAAGACATGAGCCCAAGAGGACAAAAGGGACACCAAGAGAGATGAAATGTAGCAATTGAGAGTAAGACTCTGTTTGAAAGACACCAAGATAGAGTAAGAGTAGACTAACAGACAGAAAAAGAAAGGGAGATAGAGAAAGTGATGAGGAGAGAGGTGGCTTTCATCCAGGCAAACCTGGCCAGACAGGAACTGGAGTGGTGAGCACTAGGAGCTTCAGCAACCTGGCCCTTTTCATCTCTTCATCAGGAGGGTTCAAAGCCACAGGCGAGCCTTTGATTCCATCACTGCCACAGCTCCCTTGATGTGGAAATCTAAATTTCAGTGAATTGAAAAAGGAGGGGAAAAGGGGGTGACACATTACACCATATGAAGAAATAAATGTGCTCTTCGCCGCCCCAGAGCTGGTGCTAATGACACGGCACAGAAAGAAGGAAGGGGGGACAAAAAAGAGCCAGAGGAACAATCTATAAATGATATGTCTTCAAATGTTGAATATGAATCACTGCTGTGGCAAAGCCGGTACCGTGCACATTCCCACAGCATTGCAATACGCTTTCTCAGTCCTGTCTGTGTGATAAATACATCTCTAACATAGTTCAGCTGTAGAAGAGAAAGACAACTGAATCTATAGTCAGAATGACTCCCCTAATTTAACAGTAGTCCAGGCTGAAACGTGAAAGCAACACAAGGCATTAAGTTGCACAGTGAAATTAGGTGTGAAATTCTGAGATAAAAAAATAAATAAAAAAATGAAAAGTATATTACATTTACATTTTAGCTATTTAGCAAACACTTTTATCCAAAGCAATTAAGGCAATCAAAACCAACAAAAGACCATCAATATGCAAGCACTATGACAAATCTCAGTCAAAACCATTCACATGTTTCTTTGTTAACAAGCGAAAAACATGGATAGCAGCAGCTCTAAATTCATCTTGTCTTGGTGAATCTTCTACTTACTTTGTGTTTGTTTTGTGCTTGAGTGCCACCAAGCCATGTACTGTAGCTTCAGCAGCTCCTGGCACGCATAAAAAAGCAGTGATCTCATTGGTCGGTCAGTTTTTAATGTGGCATGTCAAATCATTTTTTTAATGACGCTTTGACGTGTTGCGTTTTTACACTTTGGTGTGCACACTCACATTGTTTAGTGCCCTTTGTTTAGTCACAAGGCAATAAATATTGGCAATATTCACACGCGATATAGTGTGAACAGGCCTTTAACCCAATGGAATACTACCTGAACAACTATAAAATAGAACAAAATAAAGCTAATGTTAATATTTTTAAAGAAATGCGAGGGACAAGCATGTGTTTTTATAAAAAAAAAAAAACCTGAAGAATTACAATAGATAGTGCTAGAGTTAGAGAGTCAAATAAAGATGGAAGATATGCATTTTTAATAGTTTCTTTCAAATAAATTGTATTGGTATAGCAAATTATGAACACAGCAAACAGAATTTTAGTAACTTTCTACGTTATATTATTTCCAAAGTTACATAAACGTATGACTGATAAAATGAATATATTGAATATAATGTTTTGAATAAAAGTGTCTGCTAAATGCAGTAAATCGGCATTTACTTTTAAGTTCTTCTTTTAGATTATGAAAAATAGTGGAAAATTGGACTACTGCATGTTTGGAGAGTAAGAAAGTATATGAGCAGAGAAGGAAAAGAAATGCAGCAAGCCAGAGATTTTGGCCAAATATCTGAGAGGATGTAAACAGCAGGAGTGACCCTCATTAGTTAATATTAAAAAATAAATACTTAAAAAAAAATTATTAATATTTACTGTCATTATGTCACTATGGTTACAGGAATTCCTCAAGGCTACATTTTTTTGACCTGCTTCTGTTTTACAAACCACAGTTTGACAAATGAATGTAGCTTAAACTTATTTGACTAGCACTGTATTTTACTTAATATTACCAATCCGTATTGTTTTTGCTTTTTGTTTAGTTTCAGCCCGCTTTTCCACCCTTTTATTCTCACGCGACCCTGTCACTTTAAAAATAGATTGATT
Source organism: Enteromius unitaeniatus (assembly GCA_032359435.1). Taxonomy (NCBI): domain Eukaryota; kingdom Metazoa; phylum Chordata; class Actinopteri; order Cypriniformes; family Cyprinidae; genus Enteromius; species Enteromius unitaeniatus. Next base: position 10,977,477 of record JAUMHI010000055.1, read on the forward strand.
TTAGAAGCTCTTTATAACATGCCTCTCTCCCAATCTGATAAGAGATGAAGGTTTTATTGGCAAAAGATAGATCCCATCTGTCTTCAACTGCTTAATCATACCCCCTCTACCCTCTGAAATGTCTATAAATGAAAGCGTCATTTTACAGTGACCTTAGACTCCATTCTGGCTTTTCTGAAGGTCAGCAATATTTCTCCAACTCTTAAAGTCAAACATTTCCAGTTATATCTTTAGCCTTTGGAAAGGTTACATAAATGCATGCTGCTTTTAAAGTCTAAACATTTTGAATAGAGCAGGAAGTCTGTAGTAGTCATATGCCATTCAGTCTCTTACCTACATTTTGCTTTTAAAGAGTCAATAAACATTAACGAACACTATTGGTCAGAGACAGTTTGAAATGGTTAGAACAAACCTGAAAAATTCAACAAATGCCCAGAGGATCCTAACAGTAGGCGATCTTCCCACAAGTGCAGTTACTACAGAAGGATCAATGAAACAAAATCACTTGAAAACCGCAGCAAAGTGCTCAGAAACTATTGAAAAATCTCTAACACCTTTCAAAAAAAGGAGGTGTCTTGTAGTCAGGTTATGGGACTGTAGCTGTGAAATCCAAACAATGTAATAATGAAGAGTTCTATGAAGCACAATAAAGTTTTGAAACTTCATCCTGCGCCAGAGCATTGCAATAATCAGGGAGGCAATTAATAAAACTGGCTTGGAAAAACAAAACAAATTGGAACAGGTGCATGTGCTTTTTCTCAAGGCCAAGACAGTGACTGAAAAGAAGATTTGTGTAGTAAACTAATTAACGATGAATATTCCACCCACCTTCAAGCGACGCTTACTTTTCAATGCATTGAATGTGGTTTCTTTTTTTTCCACCCTGATGCATTTACAGGAAAAAGAGCTTCTGTTCTATATATGGAAAAAAAAAGTTAATAAATTAAGCATTTCTGCTAATTACTGAGGGACAATGAGACATTTCATGATGCTGCTGACATCTGCCTACTGAAATCCATAAATAAATAACTGAATACAAATAGCCTTATATGGTTGGATATACATACAGTATATATCTACACAGTTCAGGTTTTAGACTTTTAATGTTAAGGTTTTAGTTCCCTTAGTTTTCAGTGTGTTTGCTTGTTGCCTGTTAGATTATCAAAATAATTATGGACTTGTTGGTATTAGTAGGAATCTCTGCATCTCTAAAACAGCCAGAGAGCAAAAGACCAAACAAATCAGCAGCGGACGTAAAGGCACAGACCAACTCTGAAAACTGCCCATTGCAGCAAAGTACCAGAACAAAAGAAATACAATCCCCAAGATCACTGTAACTGTAGAGCACTTCAGGCTTTGGTTTACTGCAACCTAACTAAATTTCAGAGCCAGCTGTGATACTGGATCTCATCACTGACACTTCTTAATGTGACTTGTCCTCTGCTGCACAAGAGGTAATATATCATCAGGATTGTCTATGTCTACAGATAGTAGAAGATATTTTTTCTGCTTTAAACTACAACACCCAATTTCCTCTTTAAATGGCTGTGCTGTAAGGTGAACCCTCATGTGCTCCTCATGGGGAATAAAATGCTCAGAGAGAAAGTTGGACCTTTTCATGTCACAACAAAGAATTTAACCTCACATACAGGGGAATCAATAACTCTTCATTAAGCTCCACTTATATAATTATTTTTTAAGGGTCATTCTGTTGTAGTACAAGAGGATATTTAGTGTAATGTTCAATGAACGGCTGGCATTTTTTAAATGACCGCTTAGGAGTGGTCGGACCTGTCTGTAACAGCATGAGACCGCGTGAAATATAGACCGACCACGTTTTACTGTGAATGGGCTCATGCTTCACTAACTTTATGTGGACCTAGATGAAATCATGGTGCTGCCTACTTCAAGTCACTCTTATCATCATTCTCGAGGGAGCTTCCCGTCTCATGGAAATCTGCTTTGTGAAATGAGTGCAGAGCACCTGACTTGAAAAAGCTCATTAACTGACCTTTAAAACCGCTTCTCACTGCTGCCTCTAATAAAAAGTGCAGAAAAATGTCAGTATTTTGACATTTAGGGTAAAAATCAGCTTTGTTACCGCCAAAACAGACCATCAGAAGACCTAAAGCAGACTGTGTGCATTCTCTGACTATTAAAGTGCCCCTGTTATGCCCTTTTAAAGGTTGCTAATATTGTTTTATGAGTCTCTTAAAACAGGTTTACATGTATGCAAGGTCAAAAAACACAGTTTTCAGTTTTCTCCCAAAATAAATTAAACTTTACCCCATTTCTAAATGATTCGTAAACGACCCGTGTGAAGCAGTTCGAAGAATCGTTCTGTCTAAACCCCTCCTTTCCGTGAGCCCTTGTCACTGCTGTGATTGGTCAGATTCGCTTTATGATTGGTTTACCGCGACACTTTCTGACATTACCAGGGATGCTTTCAGACAGACAGACAGTCAAGCTGCAATCATTCACAATGTTTCGACTACATTAGGCCCACAGCCGAACAACAGAATTACAGAAACATAATTTAGCTGGTTAGCAAGTGTCACACCCTTGTCAGTGTCTGTGTCCTGTCCTTGTTTAGTTAATTAGTTACCCGATCCACCTGTTCCTCACCTGTCCTGATTTCTCCCTAATGTCCTCTTATTTAAAAGCCAGTTTAGTTTGTCTTGTCTTTTGTCGGTTAACAAGATTATTTTGGTTGTGTTGTGTTTCTTGTGATCTACGTTAGTAGTTAAAGTTGAAATTGTCACGCTGAGTCTTCTGCCTTGTGTTGGATGCACAGCCGTGACAGCAAGACATGTGCAGTGTTGTTACACAACATAATTTACACAAATACATATTTTGAACGATCGCTAGAAAATCCAATAAATTTCTAATTTATTAAAGTACTTACAGGTAGAAGTTCAGAGGAGCAAACCGGTCCAGATAAACTGGGCACTGATCAATCTTTTGAAACCAAGCGTTTGGTGAATCCTGCGTTGTACTCAATCCCAGAAAAAGATTCCAAAAGATTGGAAAAGCAGTCATCAGTAAAATGACGCGAACACAAGATTGGAATTGTACTGCGGAGGTGTTGTTGAAAAAATGACTGTTAACCACTCATTCTTCGTAGATTCATCTTTCGGAAGGACATATAAAACAAATTTACTCTCACAGGATACACCGTCTTCTTGACATGATGTAATCCACTGGAAAATGTTACTGTTTGTGGGCTTCCAAGTTGTTCGCTGCATAGAACGTGGGTGGACATTATGCAAATATGTTACTTTGTGACGTGTGGCCGTAACAGAAAAGATTTGAATTGCTGACGACTTGTTTAGGCGAATGTAAGCTGACTGTTTTTTTTTTTTGATAGAAATTGACTTTGCAGATAGTTTATGTTCACATACAGCTACATGACACACTGCATGGAAGATCATATTTGAAAAAGGTATAATAGGAGCACTTTAAGTAAAAGGGAAAACCTGGCTAGTTGTCACCATCTCTGTAACTATAATGGTTTGAATCAAAAGTCCAGTTCAGTGGTTTTTAAGTTTAAAGCCCTAGAACTGACTTTTAATCTAATTTCTAATCTTCAAATTTTTACAGTAGCTATTGTGAGAAAAGAATGCGAGTGAATAAAATATAGGGCAGAGCAGTTCATAAACAAAGCTTTTTTTTCTCAGTTTCTCAGTTTGTGTTTCTAGAGTATGTTTATTTTTTCGCATAAATTTTAAATTTTTTTGTACAAATACGTGGTTTTGTACCCCAAAAGAATGGAAGCGAATTGTAACATAATACCCCATTGCACACTGCAAGGAGCATGTTGCAACATAGACTGTAATAACACTGTATTGTACTCAAACGCAAACATGGTGAAACCATAGGAATACAGACTAAACAAACCTTTAAATATTATGTTGTATCTATTTACAGGATTAAAGATAAAACATTTTGAAAACTTCACTGTCTTAATAGCTTTATACATAGGCCTACATATATATCAATAACTATATATATTTATATTTATATGTGTGTGTGTAATTAGGAGTCTTTAAAAAGTCTATCAATAAAGTATCTGAAAAAGATCTACTTTGAACAATACATTAAATTACATAAAATAAAGACAAAATCAATAAGAAATAAAACAAGTAAATGAAACAATAACTAACACATGGTCCAATGCCATGTCTCAAGTCAAGTGAATAAATCAAACAGGCATCCAATACTGATTCCGTAAAAGGGGAATAACCAATGACATTTAACATTACAACTAAAACAGCAAGCCCCGCCCCACGACTGGCAAAAATAAAAGTGTTTTCGTGAGCAGCTGAGAGAAGATCCAGCGCAGGAATGATCTCGCGCACGAGTGCTTGAATTGCCCGTAGATGACATACCGCGCACATGCTGTTTTAAAATGAGCTCGCAGCTACCGTTTCGGAAGACCTGTTCCAAGATGACCTGGGCTGTCTCCCAGGCGGTGGGTATCTTGTGGAGTGGAATCAGGTGGCAGGCCTTAGAAAAGCGGTCCACCACAGTCAGGATGGTCGTGTGGTGGCCCGATGGGGGAAGATTGGTCATGAAATCCAGTTCAGTGGTTGCCAGAATCCCTGGGTGACCTACACTGGGGCTATCGTGGACGAGGTGGAGCACTCGATCTCTGAGGGTCTCGGGTACGTAGACCCTGTCTTGAGGGCATTCTGGTGGTGGTGGATCAGTGACCTGGGCCTCCTCGATCTCGTGCATTATGTCCCACTGCACAGGCGCCAAGACCAGGGTAGGCGAGATGATGCACTCCGGTTCCGTCGATTGCATGGGCTGGTCGTGCTGACGGGACAGTGCGTAAGCCTTGCCGTTCTTTGACCCAGGGCGGTAGGTTATTTGGAACCGCCTGAAGAAGAGTGACCATCTGGCCTGTCGGGCGTTTAACCTTTTGGCGGAGCGGATGTATTCTAGGTTGCGGTGGTCAGTGTACACAATGAAGGCTTCCTGAGCCCCCTCCAGCCAATGCCACCACTCCTCCAGAGCTGCTTTCATAGCCAGTAACTCTCGATCGCCCACATCGTAATTCCGCTCCGCCGGGGTGAGCTTGCGAGAGTAGTACGCACAAGGTACGCGGAGGTGAACTTAACTTTCAGGCAGTTGAAGGCGGCCTCACTCTCAGGGCTCCAAGGCAGCCGTTGGGTAGTCCTTTTAGTCATGGCAGTCAAGGGTGCTGCGGTTAGACTTAAGCCCCTGATGAACCTCCGATAGAAGTTGGCGAACCCGAGGAAACGTTGTAGCTCTTTAAGCGTCTGGGGCTGGGGCCAGTCCACCACTGCTTTTACTTTGGCCTCGTCCATGGCTACCCCGCCTCCGCTAATGACGTAGCCCAGAAAGGAGACCCTGGTCTGGTGGAACTCGCACTTGCTAAGCTTAGCATACAACTTGTTCTCCACTAGCCTCTGAAGAACGGCCCGAACATGGTGGATATGTGACTGGCGATTCTCTGAGTACACCAAGATGTCGTCGATGTACACAATCACATAACGGTGTAACATGTCTCGGAAAACGTCATTGACGAGGGCCTGAAAGACAGAGGGGCTATTTGATAGTCCAAAGGGCATGACGAGGTACTCGTAGTGGCCTGTCGTGGTGGAGAACGCCGTCTTCCAGTTGCCCCCCTCGCGGATGCGGACGAGGTTGCACTCCGCAAGTCAAGCTTGGTAAAATAGTGGGCTGCTCCAGAGCTGCGGGGACCAGGGGCAGTGGATAGCGGTATTTCACAGTAACATCGTTGAGGGCCCGGTAGTCAATTCAGGGTCGCAGACCGCTGTCTTTTTTCTTGACGAAAAAGAACCCCGCTGAGGCTGGGGACTTGGAGGGCCGAATGAACCCCTTGGCTAACTCCTCCCGGATGTATTGGTTCATGCACTCCGTCTCGGGCTGTGACAAGTGGAAGACCCGCCCACGAGGTATGATGGTGCCTGGGAGGAGGTCTATAGCACAGTCCCTTGGGCGGTGAGGTGGTAGCTGAGTGGCCCTTACTTTGCTGAAGGCCACCTTAGCGTCATCATCCGGGAAGCAGGCTGACTGAGCCCGGATGTAAATATCACATTGGAGTAAGAAACCCCGGCCCTTGCCTGGTGCTCCGCTGTATTTCTCGGGGAGCGCAATGCGAGCCGGGCCGGGAGTGCTGGTGGCGGCCGAAAGAGCTGCAGCGGCGGGTGGATCAGCAGGTCTACTCTGGGCCGTGGTCGCGGCGGTGAGGGCCTGGATGGAACTCACTAACTCCGCGGTGAGCGAAGTAAGTTTCTCCAGCTGCTGTCGGTGGGTTAACAACTCTGAGGCTTGACGGCTCACCTCATCAATAACTTGCCGCATCGTCGCTGGATCCGGGGTACGTGGGCCAAATGGGTCCGGGTGGGAACTAATACTCGGGGGAAGGTTCCCGCTGCTGCTCATTGGAGAGGGCCACAGAGGCGCGATCCGTGACAGTTTTACTAAAATATCTCAAGTTAAATTTAAGCCTAGGTATTCAACAAACATTGGCAAAATAAAAACAGAATGACAAGTTACTATTCTATGATAAAGGCTTTATTACAGCAGTTACTGTACATCATCTGAAAGAAAAGAAGAATTGTTGCAATTGTTCTCACGTGACAAAATATACTTTTTAATAATGGTGACTGCAGTTGTAGAGAAGGTTTTCTAACAATTGATAAAATATAAACAGCAATTGTTTCACTGTAATAATGAATTATCTCTATAAAAAATTATATGCTGTACAAATAAACATAAGTGCACATACACAGCATTATACCACTTCCTGCTTGACAATGTCTTATGTGGGCTCTTCTGTGCATTATAAGCATTAAACATTACATTCTAAACCTAAAAACACCAGAATTCTTGCTATTTTAAAACAGAATTAAAACTTGTACGAGGAACAAACACAATCATTTGTCCAATTCAAACAATGGACAATTCAAACAATGGTGGAATTTATATTTTTTTCACTTATTTTCTAACAAAAAATATTTTAGTAAAATGTGTATTTTAGTCAGAATTATGAGTGGTCTGTTTGTTTTAATGAACTACTCAATTTCGTTGACAATTATTTTCATGATCAATTAGCTGTTGCTGGCCTAGTTTTATACAACGTTTAAACACAAGTCCAAAACAGGAGATGTGTGCAGGGTCATCAAGATCACATCAACGACCTTGATCATAATATTAACAAAGGTAAAAAAAAGTTCTTTCATCAGAAACGTTTTACACATTCTACAAAATACATTCACAAGAAATTATCAAATATCAACTCACATAAGATTTCAGTCATTTCAGGCCTAAAGCAAGCTGATTTATTCTACATTGAGTCACCTCACGGGGACTGATGAAGACCAGATGAATCCTCCACATGTTTACTTGGTGAAGGAAATCTCCCTCTTTTCAAATATCCTCTAATGCTGCACACAAGGCCTTTATATTTTTCATATATGCATTCAGTCATTATTTCATAAACGACACAGTCGTGAAATGCATACAAATCTTTATATGTGTCTTTAACAATAAAAGGCAATATTGGACAAGTTTTATTGAAACTTTTCTGATAAACACAAGTATTTCTGATGATCGTTTTGTTTTCAGTTTGCTTGTTTAATCACATTTAACCACAGCTGTCATCGTTGTGGCAGCAGGTAAATATGTATGTAATGTTTATATAAATACACACACATGCGTGTTTATGTATATTTTCAAATATGTTAAGTTTATAGATTGAATATATATTTGTATATAAAATAAATAAATAATTATATGAATATAAATATTTTCAAAATATATGCTGTACAGTATGTGTCTTTATTCAATTTCATCTATGCTCACCTGTGTTTTCTGCATTTCTGTCAGCAAGATTATATCATCACTCCTGAAACCACAGAACATTTTTACATCGATATCTGTTTACCATGAAAGTTCAAAGCACATTTACGCTGACGTCACATTCATTTAATCCGTGCCCCGTCTAAGTGACGTCACCGATTAACAGTATACAGCGCATATTTTAGACTAAATAATTTAAACAACTTCGAGTAAATCACTGAAAAACTTGACAGCAAACCCTTCACAAAGCTATTCAAATCTCTCATATACACATAAAGACGCGATTAAAAGCCCAAACTTTCATAACCAACAGCTCAAGCTTCAGCTGCATGTTTGTCTGAAAACAGTTGAGATACCAGCGGACTTTTCTGAAGACTGTAAAACATTTCTGCGAAGTAAATGTTCCACGGAAACATGCTAGTTACTTGCAAGAAAGTGTCTGGAACACTTGTATGTGATACGTGTGTGATTTTGGGGACTAACCCCACCTGAAAGCAGTGAAAACAGCAGCGAGAGACTTAGACCACAGCCTCCAGCTACAGCGTCGTGCCCCGTTTCCATGGCAACTCCCTCCACTGCAGCGATTGAACACCTGTATTCAGCGCGCACGCCCATTTAATCACGTCACAGTCACGCAGCATTCACGTTAACAAACCTCTTAAAATCACATCAAATCTTTGTTAAATCGCGAATTTGAAACTCATTTTGTAGTTCTATGACCAGTTTATATGTGCAAAATGTATGATAGAGGGACAAAGTGGCACTTTTATATTTTAAAAATTTGCATCACTCAGCCTTTTTATTTCATTTTAAAAAGCGATTGCAGTATTTATTTATTTGTTTATATATATATATAATTTTTTAAGCACTTAAATAGATGTTTTACTGTAGATATAAAAGGACTGATCTACTCATGTTTTAAATTTGCATAATAAACCATAACACTATTTACAACTCAAAATGGATACTTTATATTGAAAATGAGGGTGAGTTCTGTACCAGGCAGAACAATTTAGCTCCCTTAAACCCACTTTCCTGAAAAAAATACTTAAAACATGTTTACTGCTGAAGAACCAATAAGCCATGGTTACATGGTGGCAGTAAAACCATGGTTCATTTTATAATTACTATGATTTTACTACAGAAACCATTAATAAACCATGGTAACTGTAGTAAAACCATGGTTGTAATAAAAAAAAAACATAGTTTAACCATGGTTTATTGTGTAGTTACTACAAAACCATAGCTTAACAATGATTACTCTAATAAAACCATGGTTTATTTTATAATTACTATGGTTTTACAACAGAAACCACTGATAAACCTTGGTAACTGTAGTAAAACCTTGGTTTTACAACAAAAACTAAAACAAAAAAGGTCAGAGGATAATGAGTTAGAGATGATAGAAATGCAAAAGTAACTCAGCCCACGAGTTACAACCAAGGTATGCAGAATATCATCTCTGAAAGCACAACACATCAAACCCTGAAGTACAGTAGATGGGCTACAGCAGCTCCTTTCAGCTAAATACAGGAAACAGAGACTGCAATTCACAAAGGCTCCGCTGACCCCACCCCTCTTTTCCGAGGCACTTTCAGAGGATCTTTTCAAGATCTTTTCATTAAAAGACATTATACTCACTGCTTCTGTAGGTGAGGCTGGATCATGAACGATTTGCGCGAACAAACATTTCGGTTGATCAAGGGCATGATTCCCTTCAGAACCAAACGCAATGTTAAACCTCGGTGTCTTCAGTCTCTCTGATGTCGGGAGTAAATCACTACTGCCATGTTCATTAATACATTCCACAAAAAACACACCTCAATCGCTTAGGATTCTTGCTTGTCTCTGAGAATGGATTAATTTGAGAAGGGGCAACTTATTTTTATTAAATTAAAAGAAAACTACTGGATCTTTATCATTGTAGAGTGGTTGTGTACACACTGCATCTGCAATCAACTGCGTGATGCAAAATCTCTGAGGAATGTTTCCAACACCTTGCTGAATCTATGCCACAAAGAATTAAGGCAGTTCTGAATGCAAAAGGGCGTCCAACTGGGTACTAAGAAGTACAAAAAAAATAAAAATGGCGAGTGTGTGTGCATGTGCACACACACACACACACACACAAGACAAATGTTTGTATAAAAAATTAAATTGGCAAACTGTTTTTTTTTTTTTTATGAATTAAATATAATACAATGCTGTAGTGTGACAATAAACACATTGCAAACAAGGTATGCATACTTCTGCATATTAATAGTATAATAGCAGGGCAGATTGTAACGCAGTGTAACAATGTTCCTGTCTGCTCAACTGGAATTTAAAGCCAGTTAGTGTCTTCTACATGTCCACTGGAGAATAATAGCATATTTGCTTTCTGATTTTCATTAAACACTATAATCTGAGGTGAAAGGATTATGTCAGCCAGAAATATCAATGATAAAGTCAATGTTCAGTGATATCTTCCAAAGACTTATAATACTCAGACAAGGATCAATGAAAGTATTTTTTTCTATATAGACCTTTAAACAGTTTAATGTGACAACCTATCCCACAAACTCCATATTTACCCTATAAGGAAAAACAGTGGGAATGTGGAATATCTGTTTAGAGGCCAAGACTTTACTGTTACATTCTGTTCCTATACAGAAATAGATTTCCAGACACAAATTTACTTGAACAAATATTCACTGGAGTGAAATATTTTTTAAATCTTCAGTGAGCACATTTTAGTCATTTATTTTAATTCTTCTAAATTTATAACACATCCTCTCACAGCAAGAACCTTTTTGTTGTTGTTGTTTGTCCAAAAAGCTCGATAATATTAAGTAAGAGAAAGACAAAAAAAACCAGTCCAGATTGCTTGTTAACTCCTCTCCTGGCTTCAATTGTGAACTCTGCTGGTGGCGAAGCTATGTTCCAACAAGCAATCCCAAATGTGTTTCAATTACAGCTTAGGAAAGTGGGGATCTCTTTAGCATAATTGAAAACTATAGGTGTTGATAAACAGTTTCAGAGGAGCCACAAGGCTCTTCTTACTGCTCAGAAGTGCCAATCATAACAGTGTGACTAATGATGCTGTGAATTGAAACAATGGGAGGGAAAAACTCATGCTGACCTCCTACCAGAAATGAATGAATAACCTGCCTAAGTCATTTTCTTATCTGAACACAAAAATGATTTGTTGTTATGAGCGAAGACAGCTGATTGTTAAACAACAATCATAGCTTAACAGTATAAAGCACCCACTGGAGACACAAGGCCTTGTCAAAATCAATCATATAGACGCTGGTCTAGTGAAGCTTGAACAGTATGCCATTCCACTGACTGCAAGACTCTTCCAGTTTCTGCACTTTTTTTTTTTTTTTTTTTTTATAATTATGTTTATCATCATGGAAGCATTACAACACATTACTCTGTGTTGATTTTTGTCAATTTCCTCAGATTAGCAAGCTTTTGTATGGTTACACTACAAATTAGAAACACAACCTACTGTCATATATAGATGAAAAACAGTAATTTAGTGTAGTCATGGAAACAGATGCAAACATGCATACTAGTGTATTATATGCTACATAGATGGATATATCTGCTAAAGTTGCATGTTTAGAGCCTGAAACTTTCCATTCGTCAAGACAAAACATGCTCACTGAGGTCAGAGTCAACATAAAATCAACCCATTTTATCTCCATAATCATTCTTATGTCTCAGCGAACAAGAAACATACAAATAAGAAAAATCAAATTACAGTACAATTCAGAATAATAGATGCTCTTTGGAATCACATGCACTGATTGTAAGACTGATATCTTTACTCAAAGTAAATGGGGTCCATTTTGAATCCATACTGACAGAATGGGGATTTGATTTGGACAAGCACAATGCTGGCTTCATTAGTGAATGAGTGAAGCAACACTTTGTTGCAGCAAATGATGTGAAATTGTTCTGTACACGTAGCATATGGTCTCTAGCCTTTACAGTGGTGAACACATGCCACAGTGGACTAATCTGACATGCAACATTGCAAATCCATAATGCATGTACTGTTTGTATTGAAGCTGTTGAGAAATATAGAACATAAATGCTGTTATGTATTTTTAGATGGGCACTTTTGTTGATGTCTGTAGCTGTCTCTAATGAGACTGTAGGGTCCTGTGCACTGAGGTTGATGGGAAGGGAGCACAGCCCAAGCCACACAGGGTGTGGGCGAATAATGCAGCCACACATTAGTTCTGATAATGGAGGCTTGTGGGCTGCTGCTAGCACATTACTGCAATTGACTTCTGACCTTCAGAGAGGAGCAACAAGCCCAGCATGCTCATCTGAGAGAGGGCAGGCCAATGCACTCTCATCATTTTATCCAAACTGCGGTTTTCTCACATCATTTCCATCTGTTTTACTAAATGTGCTGAATACATAGTCGCAAGATACTGACATGTATAGAAAAACTCAGAAATACTGTAGAACAGTGATTTTGTGGGGTGTCGTGGTCATTTTGAAAGCTTTCTTCTAATCTCACAATTAAATATATTCATAAATAAATCTAAATCCTTATTTGATCCCTTTATGCCAGTGTACAGGTTTTTAAATTTTTTTAATTACATTTCATGCAGTGTGTAACACAGATATAAATTAATGAAAACATCCTGCAAATTTTTAAATGTTAAAGTGCACAGAGTTGAATCTGAATCATTGAAACAAATCCTTTTTAAAACAAAACCCCAGATAGGATGATGGAATGCACTGCCATATTTTGTGAATAAATACTCAAAATAATTTTAATTGAACTTAATAGATTAATAGATTTTTTATGTTTTAAGTGAAAAAGTAAAAGTAAAAATGAAGTGACTTGTGGTCAGGTATGGTGACCCATAAGGTCTGTGACCTTGTTAGCTACTCATTGATTGATGTTTGCACCTGATGTTCATTTAGTTAATTAGTTTGTGTCAATGTATTTCAGCTCTGTTTTTTTTTTCCTTTTCATTGTCAGTTCGAATTATGTATGACTCAGTTGTTCTGTTCCTGTTTCCAGTTTAGCGTCTGTGCAAATAAAACTACATTGTTGTGTTGTACCTATATCTATCAACCTCATTTGCAATCATTTTATGACAAGACTGGAATAATGAATGTAGCTCCAAAATGCAGCTTTGCCATCACAGGAATAAAATACATAATAATGTTTTATATATATATATATATATATATATATATATTGAAAAAGAAAACAGGTCTTCTACATTTGAATAATTTCAAAGACATTGAATAAGTTGTAATTATTCTAAACAGGCAGGCAGATAGTGGGCAATTAATTATATATTGTGTTCAGTTTTGGCTTTCAGCAATAATGGAACCAAAATAATTGAAATAAAATGCATAATAATGCTCTTGTTTTGTCATAAACCCAGTGCACCTTTTTCCTGTACAAAACAAAAGATGAAAAGATAGAATGATAGAAAGACAGGCAGATAGATGCAAACAGATAATAGACAAATAGATAAATAGATGGCTAGATTTTTTGAAGCATATTAATTTATGAGCTCTCACAAGTCCTGAGATCATGGTGTGAATTTAAAGAGCAGCCATTAGTTTATATAAAAGTGTGCAAATCAATAACTCTGGAAATTAACCATGTCTGGCGTGGTGAAGGCATATATGGTAATATTAAAGATTCAATACCATGAAAAACATCACATCTCACATCTTGTGCTGTAATATATATTTTGCTATCCCTGCTCTTTCACCCTCTCTGTGCAGTATGCCCATGTGAATGCCACATTATGATGGAGAATGTAAGGCATCCCACTCACACACACACACACACACTGAGTGAGTACAGAGCTGACCCATTCTGAAGCCCTCTGCTACATTTAAATGAATCACACTGAGATGGGATAGTGCCAGACTTACACAGCCAGAGAGACTAAACAGATGTTTTCAGAACCCTGCTTCTGCTGCCAGGCCTACACAATCCTTCTCTCAGCTTGTTTTGAACTGTATGCTTTGTGAGCAGATTTTCGTCTGATTTAGATGTATATTTATACTTTTTTTTTTTCCAGAACAAATCAATCAGGTAAAGTGTGCAAGTTAATTTTAGTGATTAGATTCATTAGGTCCATATTAATGTTTCAAGTATTGCTATTTGTATACTCTTAAAAAGATATATATTTTTTTAATCAAGTTTCATGAAGCTTTCAATTTCATAGAAGTTTCTATGGCGATTTTTAAAAAATTGTTGCTTTGGTAGCCAAAGCAACCATCGCTGTATCAAGTTCACCACAGTTAGGACAGAGTCAAAGATTTAAGTAATCTCAAATAATTTATCAAAATTCATACACACATTTACTTTAATAATCGAAGTTAATGATTTAGCTCTACTGAAATGATATGTTCAATCAAGCATGCGCGTACATCAAAGCTAGGGCCTTTAAAGACACTGAAAGAAAAAAAAGGACACCATTAAAATTCATGATCTAAATTTACTCAAAAACAGTGAACTCTGGGGAAAAAAAGAAGAAAAACCTATTCAAAGAATAAGTGAAATGTATTAAGTAAAAATGCTTTCCGCCATTTTGCTGCTATTAGCAGTTAATGGTAATGAAATTCACTATATAAGCGCTTCTAATCTAATCTTTAATTTGTCCGTTTGTTTTTGAAGAACTGAATGCTGGCAGTTTGATACTGACTCCCACAACAGACATTAAACTAAAGATAAAGCATGTTTTTCATTTAGCACCATGTATAAGCTCACATGTAATCGTTGTGGGTCATTCTGAAGATAAACAGATTAGGCAGAAAGTCATGAAGGCTCCAGCTTCAGGGTTCTTTCCCACAAAACAGGTGCAGTCTGTTTGTTTGATTCATGTAAATGTTTCAATAGTAAATCAAACATTACAAAAACATAACTGAAACTCTGTCATTCCTTCTTGAGCTACTATAGTTACAGAGGAATAAAATTACGGTTTGGACAATTTAAAAAGCACCTAAGTTCCATACGAATTAATCAACCAATAACTGTAATTAATACATAATGAAAAACAAACAAACAAACATTAGGATCAAGTAGATACTAGCTGATGAGACTAATGCAACTAAACAAACACCCTACTGTGACTGCTTTTGGACACGCTCGTCTTGACAAGTCTATCTAAAGATCTGCCAAAACATTCATATGCAAGCACCTGGACTTTGATTTAAATCTGACGACAATTGTCTACTCATCTCAGATTTACAGTTATCTGACAGTGAGAAGTCCCTGACATTTAAACCTGTTCATACATGGAATGAGTGTTATGAGAGTCACAAACCTGACAGCGTTCAGATGTGACGATTACAGCACTGAAGGTAGCAGGAGATTTTTCCAGATGTCTGCATTGGTTTAGCAACCAATAATTTGCTAAAGGAATTATGCAAATGTGGTAATGGCGCAACATGCTGGCAAAATTGGGACTGTTGCTATCTCAATCTGAATGCGTTCTGCAAGTACAAGGCGATAGTATGAATGGATGCAAGGCCACATTAACTTGCAAATATGAGAAAGAAAAATGAGATAAGATTAAATTATAAAAAAAAACTTTTTTTAGTTAAGGCAATCAAGGAAATCATGTAATAAATGGTCTCGTGTGGTTAATAATTGGACATTCTAAGATCTGTAAGCATCTTACAAAATTTGCACATGGCCCCACAACACGCACACACTCAATCGAGCCACAAATTCTGCTTCAGCGATCAAAAACGTCTCCTTTAAATAAACTCTCATTTACTTCCAGCCTTCTGAGCTCACATTTACTGTAAATCTGGTGCATTCCATAATGAGCCTCAATTAAATGGAAGAGAGACATGTTTGCAGGCATGTTAGTGACTATGTTTACATGTACGCCAATAAGATTTTTTTTCCCCCAATTCAGTTAAAAATAAATACATCCGCAATAACATGCTGTTTTTAGCACAATCTGTTTTTTCCCTTACTTCATGCAATAATTTTTCTAAATCTTTTTTTTTTTTTCTTGTCTTACACAAGTAAAAGAAAAACATTAGAAAGCACCTGTAAGACATATGGCAGCTAACATGAGGTATTAAACACTACTACGCCAATCATTAAGTATTCATGTCTCTATTTCAGAGAAATAACGCAGAATTACTCTCACTTAATTAGAACTGTTTCCTCGTTAAGAGGACATGCATTTTTAATTCCTGACATCTCGAGTGCTGTAAGTGAAATCGACGCCCTGCAGTACCTCATTATGCTGCAGTCAGAGAACGCGCATCTGCGCTTCTCACCGTACTTCCGCTCAAGATGCTTTCTTCTGCTGCTTTTTCTGATGTCGGCTTGCTGTTTGTGTGTGTGTATGTGCATGTCTGCACCAGCATTACGCTCTTCTATCATTTTAGTAGGACAGTGTGTCTACTTCGTTAGTCCTACAGAGTTTAAAAACATTGTTTTAACCCCAAGTATCGCTTTTGTACAAAAAGGGCACAAAATGGCATCAGCCTCATCAGTGCCTTTAAAAGACTTTGAATCACACATCTTCCCACTTGCTTTACCCGCTGTCTAGTTCTCTGCCTCACTCGACTGTGTGTTTGCTTCTTTACTTCTTAGAAAGATGCTGAGAGCTGAAGCAGTTGTGTGCAATTCCTTCACACTTTAATCACAATATTTTAACAAACAGAATACGAACAATTGTGATCATGGTTGTCTTATCTAAAACACTGCATAATGTACATCTACTTATATTGCGTTGCTTGTGTTGCATGATGACATAAACTGTACAGCAGAATGGTAGAATACAAAATATTCTTGTATAATAGCTAAAATATGGTTATATATACGCATACTGCTAACTGCAATATAATAAATAATAATAAAAATAATAATAATAAATAAGTTACTAACAGAAGAAATCTTAAAACTGCATTGCTTGATCAATGGCCATTCGCTCTAAGAGAAAATTACCTGAATGAAACCAAAGGTTTGTAGTAACTTGAAAAATCAAATCATGATTACAAAGATAGAAAATTTCTTGCTGCTTGTCGTGTGTTTTATACTCAGTGAGGGAAAAGGGTTCTTAGTGACTCGCTTCGGAGAAAAAAACTGTCCGTTGTCCAATAGAATATATGGCACATTTAATCTCTCTCATATCCTAATAACAGTTGTGTGGTGCCCTTTTATAATACTCACATGTGTTCAACAGACAAACTGCCGTCTGCTCATGCCATGGTGACAAATGACACACATTAATATGACGGAACAGAGGACTCACAGACCAGATTGTGTTATTAAAACCTGGAGAGCGTTTCAGTAGATAGAGATGTCCCTGTTGACAATAAGGCCTTTAATTGGAGGCTGTCAAGCTTTTTAGAAATGCACACTGATTTGAAACATTAATAGTCCAGAATCTGATTTGGCCTATTAGACTGCTCTATAATAATGATAAATTAACAAATGGGCTATTAAATTGAAGTTGCCATAAATTTGCTTGGAACTGGCTAAAGTATGCCCCCTCAATGCTAAAACAATGAGATGTCAAAACGAAAGAGGTTCTCTCCATGTCAGGAAACTAGTTGACATTTTAATGGAACAACTGTAGAGATGTATGCATTTGTGAATAGCAGGAGTGCTGTCAGAAAAAAAAAAATGCTATTTAACAGGCTTCATTTGTAAAAAACAAAACAATAGTCAATCAGAATATCAGTCAATCGGAAGTCATAATTCAGAGTAGAGTTGTGCCGATAGACGATATATTGTGTATCGACTATTGTCAGAGATTTGAAAGATACCAGATGTCTTTTGTTGATAGTCAAGGCAAAATTGGGCTCATTCTCCTATATATAAAACTATTATTAATATTATTAGGCAGCCTATTATTTTTGGGCTATCATTATCGAAATTGCCTGCAAATACACACAAATGAGGCTCCTTCTCCTCATTGGAAATGTTTTCACGACTCTGAAATTGAACTGACAACAAAATTTACCTGAAGAATGGTAAACCTTTATTTACAAATTATTATTCCTAAAAGAGACATCTTTTAGACATGTTTAACGCTATGAATGAACATGAATTTCCAGCATTTTGTTTCCTTTTACAGCACATTAAATAAAAAACATTGTTACTTGTTCTTCATCATTGTTATAATAATAAAAAAATAAAATGCAGTTAATAAGTTATTAGTCTAAAACAGGGTTTGTGGGATGCGCTGTCCGGAGCGCTGTGACTAATGTAGTTATCCGTTTAATTTAACTTTACTCCAAAAATATTAACTTTGGCTATTCGAAAATATTTAGTGTTAAACTGTTGGTCTTTAAAATAAATCTACTTTTGATTTTCACCTTGTCTGAATTTTTGACTAATAAACCTGTAGGACGCTGGGTCCTATAATAACAATGTATGACTGCTATATCCAAATATGAGTTAGCTGTTATAAATATCTTTATATTTAATGTCAGTTTTGCAATATGTTTGCAAGTTTCGTTGTTGGTGCTTAAAAGCGCATTCTCTTTTTTTAAAATCATCAAATAGCCTGTGATAAGTACAGAGAGTCTCTCTCTGGCCCCCTGATAATATCATGTAAAACAATCTCACAGGCTGGCGATATGACGATATGAAAAATGACCATATTACGCAACCCTAGTTCAGAGTTGGGTTATAACACTAACGCTATATTTCAACATGCAAATATCAAAATAAACAAGATTCAGTTAACAAAACACAAAATCCTGTGTTCTGCAATTTTATCATAATCACGCGAAGCAAAACTAAACATTCTATTTCAAAATTCAAAACAATTCAGCCCACACATGTATTTGGCAAATAATATAATTAAATCAAAAATTATACTGCTACACTTTAAATTCTGCAATAAATGTAAATTTAACATCACTTACCTTAGATATGAGACCCTGTTGAAATCATTTAAAAACGTTAGAATTTTCTTTTGTTTAGTTTTTTTTGTTTTTTTACAGTTAATTCAACAGGCTTCATCGTTTGAACAGAAAAAAGGTTTGACCCCCTAATGTTGCATCTCGGAAAAAAAATATTCAAATTCATGAAATTTCTGTTTATGTAATTCATGTACTGTACATTAAAATATTGTGTGCATACAAGTCTTTTCCCCTACTGCTAAATACTAAAACTAAATAAATAAATAATAATAATAATACATGTTAGTAAGTCAGCTAATTTGCTATATTTTTGTTACTTTAGCAAATTATAGCAATTTTATTAAGAATGAATGAGTGTCAGCGATGTTATATGCTGTTTATCTGTATTTAGTGAAAATTAGTTTTTAATTACCTCAAGCAAACCTAATTCTGTCACACTGGGTCTCTAAATAAAAAAAATTAAGATTAATTATTTGAGTCATACACAGACACAAACATAGGCAGTCTTTTTTTCTCATTCTAGGGTCCTCAGTATGCCTCCAGCACTTCAAAAGGAACCAGAAAAGAAGAGGTTAAAAGAGCTACATCTGTCAGCCAAGTCTTTAATCATTGGAACCGGTGACTCACTACACATAATCCACACACACACACACGCATTGTTTTTTGTGATTTTATGGGAACTCCTCATAGGCGTAATGGTTTTTACACTGCATCAACTGTATGTGCCATTGCCCTACACTGATCCTACATGTAAACCTACCCCTTACAGATTTTCAAAAAAAAACACCATTTAGTATGTTTTTAAGCCTTTTGAATTACGGGTACACTGAAAATTTCCTCATAAATCACCTTCATATTGTAATACCTATGTCAAACCCATGTCATTATGCAAATTTGTGTCCTCATAAACCCCATAACCATGCACACAAACACACACTGTGGCCATCAAGGATTTTCATTAATCAGGTCAGCTGACTAATATGAAAAGACAGGCATAGCCAAAGCAAGGTGTGCATGCTTATTTAAGAAAGACCTTCATGACCAAGATCAACAAAGGCCCATTTATTTGCATGATGCTGACTTTAAACTTTAATGCAGCCACGACATGTTAAGGGCCGCCCTCTGCGGGTAGTTGATGGAGAAAGAATGCAAGAAAGAAAGAAAGAGAGGGCTAGAGAAAAGCGTATTGCATTTGAATAAGAGCTGAGGTCTGGTAACTTAACTCAAGGTCAGATTCATGTAATTGGTTGCATGAAGGATTTCACAGCGTCTGCTTTGCAAAGGTATGCAAGCAAAGTAAGCCCATCTGCAGCCTATAGCCGGAACCTAAAGAGCTCCTGCAGATGCAACTGCTGTAGGCCTCAAATGTTTGCATGCTGGATTATTGGCTAGTCCGATCAATATTGCAGTCCTGAGCATTTCGCGCCTGAGCAGAATAAGCCGTGATGTGTCATATCTCGCTCACCCTAAGCTACACTTAATTATTGATAGCTTCCTCTTCCATCCAAGTCAATCAAAGCACAGTGGACTTGCAGCGACTCAGCACTACATGTGAAATAGCAGGAGTCACGCCAAAGGAAATCATGTGTCATTGTTCACACATGGTCACCTCAATATCGCACCCGCCATATTTTGTTTGAAATTCTACTGATCATGTCGCTCGTGGAGCCGAGCTCTGTGATGGCTTCTATTAAGGGTTCTGGATCCAATTTACACTCTGCCTGAGCCCCTCACATAGTAGTAGCACTGCACCCAGAAGCGTGGCTATTCTAGCACAGATTTTAAGATTACACGAACACACCTGTGAATGCTAAACATGAATTCACACAAAGGAAAGCGAAAACATCATTAAGAAAAGCTCCTGCGAAGTACAGCTGTAAAAAGCTGCCATAAATAAAAGCGGAGCATGCCGAATGGCTCCTTGATGTGGTGACATGTGGTTTTGTTTGGAGTGTCACTTTTTAATACTGTAGTTGGCTTAGGCCTCAAAATGGTCACGTCATTTTGATGGTTTTCTTTTCTTTTGTATTTTTTTGTCTGTTTTGTTTTTTTCTTTGTATTTCATTAATTACTCTTTTGTCTTTCACACCATTCTGTTTTTTCTTACTTTTTGCATAACTTTTTCAGTTTTTTTACCCTTTTTTATGTCCTTTCCATTCATCCTGCCCATTTCTTTCTTTCACCAAATTATAAGATGAAAACTTGAGGGAGGCCAAAATATTTTTGAATAATTATCAGATCTTAGCATTTCATTGCTAGTAACATGTTGGCTCATAACTATATGAGCAGATGGACCAGATCTTCATGTTTGTGAAAGTAGTCATAGTTTCTGTTGTACCAGAAAATTCTTAAAGTGATAAATCACCCAAAAATGAAAATTCAGTCATTATTTATGCAGGTTCATGTAATTTTAAACCTGTATGGCTTTTTCTTCTGTGCAACATAAAATATGTATTTTAAAAAGTTTCTCTCTTTTTTTTTGGCAGTACAAAGGCATTACAGGTTTGGAATGAAATAAGGGTAAGAAAATCATAAAAGAATTGTAATTTTTTTGGCAAACCACCCTGCTCACATCAATTCAAAAAGGCAGTGCATATCTGGGTTTATAGGAGAGCCATGTAAAAATGACTGATGGGCCAGATTTGGCTAGTTAGCATATGGAGCAATCTAGGACAAAGTACCTTGGATGAGGGCACACTTCTAAAAGGCCAGTAGATGCATTTAAGATCACGGGTCACCCCAACTCCTGGATTTACATCAAGAGTGTTTACATTTCCAAGCCAGACTTCCAGAAACGAAATGTAAATATGTCCAAAAGTACATAGAGAAAAGTACAAAAGCACACCTTCTTTAGAAGAAGGTCCTGGAGGGACGCTCATGCACACACACATGCCTACAGCACCTGTCCTGCATTTTCATATATTAGCCCTGAATGTATGAAAAAGCATCTACTCCCATGCCTCATGAGAGAAGTAAAGCGAGACAGCAGGAAACACAGGGGAGTGCACCGAACAGAAGCCAGGCATGTGAAATGAGAAACTCTGAGTAAAGTAGGGAGGAGGGGCTCAGAAGGGAGGCTTCAGATGTATGAGAGAGAGATTGATGTGAGTGGGCCCATGTAATATCTTTAAAGTGGCAGGCGGAGGCCATTCTTCATTTGTCTTCCTGAGAAATGCTCTGTCAGGGCAGCCAAAAGGAATTGGAAATGAATGTCAGTTCCCTTCCCTTTCAGACACACTTGTGTTATGACATCCCGTCATATCGTATTTTATTATTATTATTTGGGATTTAGACTGCTTTGGTTTACCGAGAGTAGCCGGGGCTGCCGAGAAGGGGCATTCCCTTAGTTTTCGACTAAGTGGTAAAGAGAACAACAAAAAGGGAGGAGGAGAAACCAAACATGATGAAGTGGGGCCATTGAGCGATATTGCAGAGCAGCTCCCTGATTGGTACTTGGAGGTATTGTAGGCGGTGCCGAGAGAATAACACGTAAAGGAGCCGATATTACACTTCACTTCATTCCCCCAGACTTCATCTTGACACATTATGAAAGTGAGATGTTTATCTCCTCTGCATAAATTCAAATTTTTCTACACCTTTTGGTTTATTGTCTGAACACAGGTGTTTGAAACGTGCGTTTAGGGCTCCCGCTAAGCATGGGATTATGGTTTCTTGAAGAGGCAGGCAGTTTGACACCACTAGAGATTAAAGGCACGCGTCGTATTCCTCCCTCTCCCTGGGGGCCGACTCTGTCATTCGGAGCCGTTTGAGATGTCTGTGTTTACAACACAGGGACAAGAGCATTGCTCAGTCACGGCGACGCCGTCACTCACACTTTACAGCCGAATAAATCTCTGCCGTGCGGCCCGGGGTGGCTCCTCCGAACCTATTATACAAAGTACCTCCAGAACGCCATAGTCAGTGCCATTGCGTGATTGATTCTCTAATCAGAAGCTGATTATGATGAAGCCCTCCCACGGAGAGCCATTAAATGAATGAAGAAAAGCACCTATGATGAGAATCAATAAAACCCAGCTGAACATAATGCAGTGTTATGATGTTAGATGACACTCTCTTTTCCTTCAGCTAAGATCGGATGGTCTCTTTGTCACTAGGGTTTAAAGGTAATAAGTATGTATTCACGTTTAATAGCCCGCAAATTTTTCATGGACTCGGGCTACACTTTACAGAGACTCTGTGGTTTGTATCTGGACAACATTTACCTTTGTCCAGAAGATATGCTTTGTGCTGCATTACCCAAATGAAATGCAATTGCTGATATACCCAAGCCTGAAGGTTATGATATCTGGTGGCCACATCTAACAAGTGTTTTCAGATGCCTTTCTGGTTGTTGATTCATTAGCAGCAGTCGTTGTGGTCAGATGGATGCTGATGGCTGCAGTTCTGTCACTGACTGTCGTCTTCCGGGCCGTTTCCGTCTGCTTAGAGAGGGGAATTGGGAGGAATGAGCTGGGTATAGCAGGTGAGATGTGGCCCTGCGGTTTTGGCATTTTGTCTATGTTTATCGTGTTCCCACGCTGTTCCTCCTCATTGCCTCTCTGTAAGGCTCTCCCTGGTGGCCTTGTCACTCTAATTAGGTGACAGACGGCAGCAAACAATATCCCTCATTACTGCTGACATGGGCGACGCACATAGTCACACACAATTGTTTTCCCTTCTTATATACACAAACACAGAAACGCATACACATATACAAAAGAGGCTAAAACAAAGATATGCACAGTGACAAGCATCAATCTTGCATAATGTCTCTTTCGTTCTCATCCTCAAACAATTGCTTCAGAAGGTAAGTCCTGTCCTTAGCCAGGTTTAAGCAGATGTTGGAAAAGCTGCCTATTACTTTGGTGTGCACCTCGAAATGAATGGGAGAGTAATGCTGGTTGTTCTGCTGTCACTATGGTGATTGGCAGTATTGCAGGTACTGTGGTATTTCAGGAAGCTAGCTTTTTGCGTCACACGCATAGGTCAATAAAACAAAATTAAAATAAAAACTGAACATTTTTCCATCATCAGTACTTCCAAACCTGTTTTTATTAATGATAGCTTTTAAGTGATAGTGATACTAAGTAATTATCAAACCCAGAAAAGTAAAGAAAAACATAACATGCCACACAAATATAAGCTTTTTTAGAGCATCATTTACAACTTTCAGAATAAAGATTTGCTGATAATTGACTTACCTTGATTACATCCAAGTTCATGTCTTACTTTCTTCAATTGAAAAAAAAAAGAATAAATACGTTTTTTAGGATAACATTCTAGGATTTTTCTTCATATTGTGAACTTGAATAGGGCTCTGCATGATCTCAGTCAAGGAATGAGTGTCCTATCTAGCAAAAATAAAAAAAAATAAAAGTGTATATTATTTTTAAGTATCATTTATTTTTTTAACCGCAACAGCTCATCTTGCACTTGGAAGGGTCATTCGTGATGTAGGCAAAGATAGAATTAAACTTTTTTTGTTTTTTGAAGCAATTGTTTTACAATTTTTGTTTGTTTCGGAAAATCTCACCCTTCGCTACAGCTCTCAAATCTTATTTGCACTTGAATGTAATTAAATACGTTCAAGTTCCATGTCATGTAAGAAAATATGCGTCACAATGATGCTTAGACAATGATTGCTTTAGACATGAGATATCAGCACAAATGTGAATCAAATGGTTATTTTAGGGTGTTTATACAGCAAATAAGTGATGAAATTAACTAAACTACCTAAACTAAACTGAAATAGTATAATATTATTAGCCTTGACCTAGTCTGTCAGAATAAAACAGAACATACCATAATAAAAATAAAAGCAATACAAATATTCAAAATCATTAAATTTTAAATAATTGGTTATTATTAACGTAGTAACATCATTTTTTGTTTGTTTGTTTGTTTGTTTTTACAATGGCATGCAGTCACTTTTTCTTAATTTGTCTATCACACTTGTGTATTGAGGTATAATGTGTTCTGACAGGCGATCCTTTCTAGTCAGTCTGTCTGCAACACACACACACACACACACATCACACATAATAACGATCACCTTCTCTGCTTCTATGCAATTTGCAACTATTAACCTTGTGACAGAGAAGGGTCTGTTTATGAAATGTGGCATAATTATAACCTATGCAAACAATTCTTTCCTATTGTTGCTGCCAAGACTGCCAGACCTTCCAGGACTCCCTAACATGGCATATAGGGCATCCGGTATCAATGGTTATTTTGATGTATCCCATTTTTGTTCTGTGAGAGATTGTATAATGTCACGGCCATTTGTTTTGCTCTTTTACATGCAACATACATTATTTTTCAGTTTATTAAAGGAAATTGGCAATTGCTTCATAACACCTGGGTTTCCAAAGTCCACAGGCTTTAGGAAAAAGCATTCGCAAAAGAAGAGAAAAGATTTCAGACCATAAACATTGTTTTTAAGTTGACTGACAACGTCAATTATTTCAATCAGCCACAATAAGCCGTATAAGAAGATTGTGAAAGCATAATTTCTTCATTTCCCAGCACATCAATTCGTTGATCAGAAGGCTCACAGACAACCACATTACAGGAGGTGAGACACGCATGTCATGCTACTTTAATAGGCAGACGGCTGGCTGGGATTCTGGAAAGTCAGAGCAATGAAACATAGTAATCGAATAAAAGAACACTTCACCTTTCTGAGGAAAGAATAGGAAGCACACCTCAGTCTCATGCTGCGATGCTCGTCCTTGCTCTTTTGAATTCCTTTATTTTGGCCATGAAAGAAAAGTTGCAGAAAAGGTTAGACAGGAAGAATTTAAAGCCTCCAAATATCACAACATCACCTGCTGAAATAGTTCTATTATGAACTGGGTCTCAGGGCGGTTTGCCTCACTGACTGCATGTTTTGTTGAGGGTTGATTGTTGAGCCTTATAGGCTTAGACTGGAAATAAAACTGTCCTTCAAGGTTGTTTTATCAGGTTGGTCTTATGAGTCTGACATTAGTCTCCTTTGATAAATTAATTAAGTGCAAGGCAGCATGGGTTATTTACAGTTCGTTCTGGTTCTCAAATCTGATTGGTTGAGAGAAAGATATAATGGACTTCCAGGCAGCTTCCTAGTCATGCCACAAAGCTTCTTTTTCAATTGCCAGACTGCACAAATCTTAATCTCAAAACTCTTATCTAGTGGCATTACGAGTAAACCTAGTCCTGTTAGTCAAAACAAGGACATACAGCAGAAAATATCATTCTTTTTTATCTTTTCTTCCTTCATAATACTTTCTCTCAGCAGTATGGTGTAAATCAAGGAGTGTAATGCTTTTCTGATTGACTGAACACACTCAAGCAGATGGGAGGATGTGTGCTCTCTTGTGTGTGTGTGTGTGCACTTGTTCTCCAGACGGCTGTTCTGGTGGCATACGGGCCCTCAGGCCATGTGTGTGACCTTAATGGCTGCAGCATATGTCATCAGTAATCTGATTTGGAGATTGTGAAAGAAGAAATGGAAGGAAAAGCAGAAAGATAGAGGAAGGGATAGAATGAGAGCTATTACTCTGAATCCTTCTCTCAAGGGACTTTCACATGTAATATTCAAATCTAGGTCATGCTGAAGTATAAAGTTTGTGCATAACATGACGTAAACATGATAAGGGTTTGCAGAGGGGACATTTTTTTTAAATAAACAATATTAGTTAAGGAGGTCTATTGCTATTTAATGCTAAAGTAAAAATGAAAAAGGTTGAAAAAATGAGTTGGACATTTAAAAAGGTGTATTTCTGTGCCAAAAACACTCCTTCCGAGTATGTATATGGACAGTTTATTTTACATATATATCATTTTTGGAGAATAGCCCTGTATGACATCATAAAGGATGTGATTCCTTGTATGGGCGCTTCTCTAAAAAGAGCACACTCACACATAAACCAAAGCGAGAACAAGAGAACGCCGTCAGCAGCGTTGGTCATTTTGTCGTTTGTGTCAAGGTTTTGTTCCTGTTTCCTATGTCAATGTTACACCTTGCAGACATTCACTACACAAAAACCTTTTTGTGTTACGTTTTAGCTCTGTTGATGACACACTTCCAAGGGCTCCACTGTTTTCAGAGACTGAAACTTTGTGAAAGCGTATCTTTTATGAATCTCTTTTTTTTCTGATAAAACTAAAGACTCTTTGGAAATATGAAGGATGCTGTTCTACTCTATGGGCACCAAAGATTAACGAGACTGGCAGAAACTGAATGGTATGTCCCTTTTATAATAAACTGAAACCATATATATATATATATATAGAGTGACAACAAGCTGGAAACCAATCTAAATATATATATGGAAACCAATCTAAATATATATATATATATATATTTAGATTGGTTTCCAGCTTGTTGTCACTCTCTTTCTGATAATAAAAATATGGTATTTGAATTCTGATAAACATGGCTTTGCCACCATGCTTTAAATCTCACAGCAGAGAAGAAAATTTAGGCTTTGAATTCAAGTCTTAGATGCATAAAGATTTATTGTGAAAATAAATATTAGAAATAAAACATGGAAAAACTAAAAAGTTATATTATGCACAATATTAGCAATATTTGTAAAAAAAAAAGTGAAACACAATGAAAGGTACAATGCATTTGTTCTTAGTCATTAAACCTAGCTCAGTCAATTTAGAATACAATTTACCACCAGAAACAATCATTATCAGCCGCTTGTTTTGAAAAATCTCTGTTTTTGAAAACCAAAGCAAAAGGTCAGCAAGCGGTTGTGACACATAAATACACACACAGAGTTATATCACTATCCCGCACCGCCTGTTGCCCCATCAAAAGCAGGATTAAACTCCTATGTACAAACGGTTAATCTAAAGAAAATCCTGCACATTAGATAGCATTCACCACCCCTTTCCCTTCAGCCACTGTACATAATGGCATCCTGTGGATTAAGTCGGCTAGCATTAAGCCATTTCGTTCTTCAAGACCACGTGACTGAAAAACAGCAAGTAAAGACCTACAAAAACACATATGCAAGTTTAATCCAACATGATGAAAATATAGACATAAACAGCTAATAAACAAGCAAATGGAGCACACTAATGTTGTTGGCATTATCTGTTAAAAGCAGAATGTGAAAAGGACAAAAAAAAGTGGCTTAGCTATACAAAGTGTTAAGAATAAAAGCAACTTGTATCAAAGCACTTATGGGCTACTACAATATCAAAGCAACTGTTTACACATCTAAATGACCTTTGAGTAACGCCTGCGACCCTGACAACTTTTCAAATCATCACAAACACAGAGGTCATGAAGACAGGCACCTCAATACCATTTTGTTGCCCTGTGTATGACTTCTGACACAAACACACCTGAGGCTGCTGGCACTGGAGTTGGGGTCAAGGCCAACTGCAAACAATCAGCAGCTGCCTTGAGTCCACTCCAGGCAATTTCCATCTGGGTATTGTAGTTGACCGCTCTAGTCCTCGGATAGGAAGAGAAGTAAACGCATCTCATTAGTCGATCTGGATCGCTGGTTTTCAATCCTGTTTCTCAGGGCACCCTTAACAGAATGTTTTTGTTCCTATCCTGGCCTTCAATTAATCAAGTGCTGACGGAAGACTACATATTGAACCAATTGATTTAGTTCTGTTAGTTTAACATCAGAGCTGAAAGCGATCTGTCGGGGTGGGCTTTCAATTTAAAAACCACAAAAAGCACTTCCTTCAAACGCATACAAGCGGATATGTAAGAGTATTCTTAGGTCGAAGTGAAATCAAAATTGATCCAATTTACTTGCTTAATGTGAGTTCCTGTAGCTCAGGCAGTACAAAACAGTCCTAGCAAAGCCAAGGTCATGGGTTTTTGGATAAAAGTTTTTTCTATTTCATATCAACTTTGAAATGCAGGCTGCAGTATTAATTAATAATTTTTTATTTTATTAGTATTATTATTATTTGTCTCTTAGAAATGCATGTTTAACTTGAGTTGACAATAGTAGCTTGATATAAGATAATGTAAATTTACATTAACAGTAAAGTAACAACCTTATTATGATGTAAATACCAAAATAGCATAATAACATGGTAAAAATTTCAAGGTTTCTAGGTATTTGTATGTTTAACCGGAGGTCTAAATACATAATGATACGATAACTTCACATTTTTAAGCAAAATCAGAATGGTCTGACTTTAGCTTTGTAAAATTATACTACATAAAACATCTGCACAAAAAAAGAACAGCAGACGGTATAAGTGAAAGTTCAAATTCAATCTCCTACAGCAGGTGGCGCTTATGGAACAACAGCAATAGAGTGTTTCCTTGTTTACTACTGTAAACAAAGCAAAAGAAAAAAGAAAATACCATCTAAATTTTCCAAAGAATGTCGGCTCCTCTCAGAGAAACGTCCATATAATCCCTGACCCACTCAATTCAATATTTAGGATTCTCATCCAATATTTTGCACATTGAGAACAGTGATCTTACACTGCTTTTTAAAAAATTCATACCAGTTGCGTAACCAGTATGTCCGCTAGCACTAAATCAATCCCTATTCTATCCAGTTTCACAGGGAAATTAAATAAATAAGATGTGAATAGCGCTTCACCTTGACTATAAAAATGGAAGTTCCTTCATGATGCCCTTGATTTTAAATGCGATTACGCATATATGGTGCAAAGGCTTTGTCTGCTTTCAGAAAATGAGTTTGCAACCCACGGTGCAACTCTCTGACATGGTAAACACTTGCGGCAACTCATTTAAATCTCTGAGAAGTTTGTTTATATCATGCCTTGCTCTAAACTAGAATGTAACATGTACCGAAAGCAGAGCGTTGAGGTCAGACAGTGATGCTTTAAGGACATCTCCATTTCCTCGCTTTCTCTTTCTCTCAATCCATCTGTCTCTCCAGCTCACTCAGGCTTGCTCTTTCTCCCTCTCTGTCTTTGTATGTCTTGGACCCAAATATATATCGACAGCCTACAAATTGCTTCAGGACTAGGCAGTGAGGTGTTTTAAGAAAAAGTCCTTTTATAGAGAACCACCTAAATTACTGCTGTGTGCGAATGACTGGTTTAGACCATATTAAGACTTTCAGAAAAAACAAAAAACTAAAAAAAAATAAATAAATAAAAAACACTTGCAAAACGCGTTATCCCCAAGACAAGCAGGATTAAGTGTGTGAGGGGGGTCTTATTGTCATAATTGGCTTATTTCCATGCAATTTGCTGTTTTATTACTTGAATAGGTTGGTGGGAAACACATTATATACCCTTGGATTTCACCAGCTTTATTTAGAATTATTGGGAGTTTAGAATTGCAGCTTACTCAAGGCAACAGTTCAATAGGCACTACTGATTTGATTTAATTGAAATCACAGATGCATCTGCTGCTCATTTATGCCAATGTGGCATAGTTATTCCAGCAATTTTCATCATTCTCTAAAGAAAAAAAATTGGATACCTATCCAAAAGCATCCCCCCACAGTATTCAAATAATTAAAACATTAACCTAACCTCTGAATACAAAATAACGAAGCAATCATCACAATACAATGTTGCAATAATGCAGAGATGCATTGTTTCATTTTAATAACCTGTCTTGCGTGATTTTCAAGCTGAAAACTCAGACAATGTGTGTGAACAAATCTTTGTGAAAATGTGGGCGATGTGAGCTACTGTTGAGGATTTCTCCATATTCAATACAAGATCAACTCAAATGACATAATTTTGGCTTGCAATAATAATAGTAGCAAAATAATAAATGGCTTGTATTAGATTAGATCGCCAGACTTTTACTGATTTACAAACTCATTGATAAAAATTATAGTAATGATTGAGATTAACTTTTAAGAGGAAAATATTGAAATATATACAGTACAGTAATAGGAAATATATAGGTGAAATATATCTTCGCACAGGTTTAGTTTCACGCTTTATTATGTTATAAAGCACTGTGCTCTTAGTACTATGTTTAACAACTAGAATTAGAAAATGTAAGCTTTTATTTGAGAATGTGTACTAATCATATACATTAATTCAGAATATGCTTAATCTGTGTCCTCAGCAGTGTAAAGCTGATATGTCACTGACACTGCCTCGCTCTCATTTGTCTTTCATCTTTACAACATGCCAGTTACTGGAACTGAGGGGAGGATCAAATTAGCCACTAAAAAAACCTTTTTGAAGTAGCTCTATCAAATATGAGGAGATTAAAGGAACACAATTAAGTGTTTTTTTCTCTCGCTCTCTCGTGACACTGCGCACTGCCATGAGCCATTTATAGGAAAATGGACACAGACGCCAACAGATAGTCCATCTAATATCACACAAGCCTGGCCTGAATGGACAGAATAATGTGAAAAACGAAGAGGTGGGGAGATAAGGGGTGGGACAGATGGGCACAATGCCCAAATTACAATAAAAGGGAATATCTCATTTCCTGTGTTAAATTGATTTAGTGTGCCTGAGGTGTACACATTGCCAGACTACCTATTTATGTTTCATGTTTTACAAAGTTGGCTTACTCTTGGCAATTATTAGACAAACACATCTTTTGATAAGGCCGCAGTAACAGTGCTTTCTTGCTGTGTAATTAATTCGTTAATTGTGATTAACTGTTGCCACACTGTTTATAGAGCTTAATGTTACTTTAAAGCAGATATTTTCATTCTTGACAGAGT
>JAUMHI010000055.1:11019391-11039072 GCA_032359435.1 Enteromius unitaeniatus
TGGATTTTTGTTGTATAATGTACCTCAACCAGATGGTAGAGATGGCTCAGTCAGCTTGAGTTAAGTTAGGTACTCCTGTCAATGAAATATAGTGACACAAAATGTGCTCAACCATTTGGTCAAACAGACAAGACCTCTGCTTTGCCTGTGGAGATGGGGAAATGATACAGAGCAGGAGTGAAACAAAGAAATAAACAGAACTGCATCATTGCCATTTTAACTGGCTTTAGTTGGTGTCATAAACAGTCTGAACGGGGAGGAGAACCGAACCAATATGTGCCTTCTGGGCTCTGGCCAGATAATAGCATATTGCAGTTTCTAATTTAAAGAAAACTCCTCTGCTTTCTGTAAAAAAAATAAAATATAATATATATATATATATATTAAAAAAATAATATATATATATATATGGTTGACATAGCGAGAGATAGTTAGAAAGAAAATATTTTGTCTTCATTTGTAGATTTTCCATCTATACAAAAGGCAAAGAAGACTGTTGATCAAATGGGAAAATTGCCGAAGCTGGAACATCATTAAGGCCTATCCAGCATTCCATTGATCATCTGGGGCCTGGTAAAAACTAAACGCAGACTATGTGTTCATTACCAAAATTGGGGAGGGGTGGAAGCAAAATGACTAAAGTCATTGATCTTTGATCCGTGACAATAATTAGCATAGCATTAGCATAGCATGTAAATATTAAATATGACAGAATGTGCCATATTCTTTTCGTCAATGCTCTAATGATAGTAATCCCGGTTACAAAACAAGCACAAATGCAACTCATAAAACACAAATCAAAGTGTGGATAAATCATAATTTCATTAGCCGGCTGCCAGACTCCAGCTTCATTGTGGAGGACGACGGGCAGCAAGAATCCTAATTAAAAGAATGTGCTGTGTTGAGTTAATGACATGGACTCTCGTTCATCATACATTGCAGGCTCAAGTCATAAGTCTTCAGCCCCAAGCAAAGTGTAAATAAAGTTTGGAAAAATTCCTATGTTAGAAAAATGTTTTTCATAAAAACACAACTAGAGGCAGCCTGTCAGTTGTGTTGGGTTATAAATATCTATTTTTTTTTTGTGTGTGTAAGAAATGAGCTGAAAAACAAGAGCACATAAACCCCCCCAAAAAATATGTAAAAAATAAAAGATGAAGAGATTTACTAAACAAAATAAATCCACAATGTTTGCCCACTTCTATTTTGTTCACATGCAAGAAAGTTGGGTAACACTTCACAATAACAACACATGAATTACCATGTACTAATGCATGAATTAACAATTACTTACTATAAACGAATGATGAGTTAAGACATGTATTAATCAAAAACGAACTTAACTAATACTGCATGAATAACACCACCTTTATTACATGTGAGTTACTGCACTTTAGTTGTTAATGTATCAATTAACAATTTGTGGTAAACTAAATCAAACATGGTTTACTGGCACACAATTGTTTATAGATTTGCCACCTGCAGCTGTCACGTCATGAATTCATGAGTTAATGTTAATGTATCGTTATCAATTACACATTTTTTATACATATTCAAACAGTACAGTATTCAAACAAAATACATCCAAATCAGATATGTGGTGCTTTTGGGGGTTTGTAAAGAAGTGGAAAAGCAGAAGTCCATGTTTGATTTAGTTTACCACAAATTGTTAATTAATACATTAACTAACATGCAGTAACTAACATGTAATAAAGGTGGTGTTATTCATGCAGTGATTCATTTGAGTCGTAGTTAAGTTAGTTCTTGATTAATACATGTCTTAACATGTATCCACTGTTATTGTAAAGTGTTACCGAAAGTTGTTTTGAATTAAAATTAAATAAAAAACGAAACATTCTGGCTGATAACTATATAAAGATACTGATTGAATATACTTGAAAGGCTACAAATTAATTTATCCATCACTACATTAACATGCACAGTATCAAAACATACATCAGAGCTTTTGGAACACTATTTGAACAATCACATTTAAAGACCACAGTATTACAATGGTTTTGTTTTGTTGTTTTTTTGTTTATTGTCTTTAGGCCAGCTTATGCGCTGTACTTGCCATGGCCACCTCATCACTTTTGCATACATGCTAAGGCAGCAAATAAGCTGTCTTATTATACTCTGCATCTGTTAAGGGCAGCAATCTGTTACTACTACATGGATGGTTTGGCTACATCAACCAACTTAACAGATTAATTTACACATGGCTGCAAGTTATTTCTTTCAAGCTGTAACCAGGGTTAACTGGGGTTGTGTTTGACTCAATCTCAGCCTGCCAAAGACCAGTATTCAATACAGCATGTAAAGTAAATCCATTCAAATGATAAAGTAAACACGATGCTGTTTATGTAACATTATACTGCACTACATTCCATACTATGCACATTGCCCATTTTTTGGAAGTAAAAGCATAAATTGCACTAAAAAATGGTTTAAACACTTATGACACAAAACCACACAATGTTGCATGTTAAATTCAGTATGGGGTATCATATTATATGTAATTATTAACTTAATCTGTTTGCTTACTACAATTGTATGTATGTAAACTTAATTACTAGGAATGATTTACCCACCAAAAAAAGAAGAATTCTGAAAATTTACTCGCGCTTAGGACAAAAAGTAGAAGAGTTTATTTCTTTATCAGAACAAATTTAGAGAAATGTATCATTATATCACTTGCAGTGAAGGGGTGATTCAGTCTATCATTAATGTCAAAGCTGTGCGTTTATCATTTTCTCTGGCTAAAATATAAGTTCCCTTTCGACATTTCACTCGTACTGCGTCTGCTAAGACGCTGATGGGGAAAACTCCTTTTTTCCCCCTAATTGAAGCCTTA
Organism: Enteromius unitaeniatus; assembly: GCA_032359435.1. NCBI lineage: Eukaryota > Metazoa > Chordata > Actinopteri > Cypriniformes > Cyprinidae > Enteromius > Enteromius unitaeniatus. The sequence goes on from JAUMHI010000055.1 coordinate 11,022,246, forward strand.
TTTAATCAGCCTTGACGCCGCCGACAGACACGAGGAGTGTGTCATCTGCCTGGGATTGCCTCACGTGGAAGTCCAGCTCATTTAAAGCCGGAGCAGACGCCAAATATTTCCGCGTTCTCTCAAAAGCTGTTTCGGAGCTGGGATTGGACTGGTCTCCTCCTCATGAGCCCACACGGAGCCGACTGGACGAGTGGTTCCTGCCGGGGTGCTCACAAGCCCCTCGTCAACTATCCATGCCGTTTTTCCCAGAGGTTCATTCCGAACTCACAAAGTCCTGGAAAGCTCCGTATTCTTCCCGCCTTCGCAACCAAGCTTCCCGCCACCACCTTTTTTTTTACTTCTCTTGATGGCGCCGCTGAAAGAGGTTATGAGACGCTCCCACCACTTGACCAGCCTGTGGCCGCTCACCTCTGTCCTCAAACTTCGGTTGGTTGGAAGGCGAGACCAGCGCATCCGTCTAAGCCCTGCAAAACAACGTGTGCACTAGCCGAGCTTTCTCGTCCGCTGGGCAGGCTGCATCTGCTCTCTACTCTATGGCCGCGCAGATGAAGGACGCTGACAAGGTACCGTTCCTCAACGCGCCCATCTCTCCAGCTGGGTTGTTTGGACCATCCGTGGAAGGCTTCACTGAGCGTTTCACTGAGACACAGAAGGCGTCACAAGCCATGCGACACTTCTTGCCGAAGAGAGCTGCTTCCTCATCTGTTGCCCGCTCCAGACCGCCGCCGCAGCAGCCCAAGCAGAAGGCTGAAACCGCTCAGTCACAGCCTCAGCAGGAAAAAGAGTCGCAGAGAGACTGCTCTAGATCTGCTTCACGACGACTTCCTTTTCCGAGGAGGCAGGGTCCCCGGCCCAGTATTGCGCTGAAACCCACACCTCAACAGCCCTCCTAGCGCGCAAACGGCCGGGCAGCGGTCTCGCCAATGCCGGACCACCCCACAAGCTGTTTTGCCCTCAACATCCTCTGCCTCTCAAAGTTACGGGCACGGTGAAAAACTTAAATGCTGCTACAGGGTAGTACTGTGTTTACGGCCATGCTAGAAATGGCCGCCGCTTCAGTCGATCTAACCCTCACTCTTATAGAGTAAGTTCCCGCCCTTCATGCAAATAGCATGACCAGCGGCCATTGGCTCGCTGTAGGCGGCGCTTCGCCTATTGGTTAAACAAGTACACCTGCAGCGACCAATGACCGCGCAGTTTTCACTGCGTGATTAAATAAGGCTTCAGTTAGGGGGAAAAACTTGCTCCATGTCTCAGGGAACATGGGTTACGGAAGTAACCTATTCGTTCTCCTTCCAGTGTTTTGTCCAGTGTAAAATAAATAAATTAATAATCAGGAGAAAAATAAGCACAAATCAAATACAGTTTACAAGGAAAAGCCCAAATTGGAAGAGACTTTTAAAGAAAAAGAAAAAAAACAACAACTTTCAAACATGCGTCTTTTCACTTCACAAGATAATTGATGGATTAAAGTCATGTATCATGTGGAAGTCTAAATCTGTTCCTATAAAAAAACAACCTAATTTGGCCTGATGATGAGGAAATTTAAAAGTTCTTTAAATGTGTATTTTTGGGTGAAATATACCTTTTTATATAAGGCTAAAATACCTTTCAATCCTTAAAAATAACTCACTATTCGTCACTTTTAAAATAGAAGTGCATTGTGGGATACTGTTTGCCACACAGTGTTCTCTTCAGTCTACTGTAATTTTTTGAAAATGTCCTCCAGGTATACAGAACATTTGCATATGGCACAGCATAATATTTCTAAATTTGTACGAGTAGTGCTGTAATGTGCTACAGCAGCAGAAAACGCAGTGAACTGAACCAGGGAACCACAGCATGTGCTGACAGCAATCAGCTGCTTGTGTTAGAGCAAAGAATATTAATGCCTGATTACTGTATGGGCACAGACAGAAAGCCCATGCTCTGTCTGATATCTGTCATGCTTAGCATCTGCCTGTCACACCTCTGTGATTGACATAAATAGTATCCGCCGCTTTGATGCCTGCTTGCTGTTGCCACGGAAACATGTCAAGCTGTTCGGGTGGTTCTCAAGAGGTTTGTGAACCGCATTGGGTTGCAAGTGCAAACCTGGAGCTCAAGCTTTATTCTTGTTCAGCTTTCCATCCCATGTGTCTTTCTGCCCATCTGTCTTCGTATCTGTATTTCTGTCCGTTTCCTTCATTTTGCTTTGTTTACACCTGATATTACGATTTGTTTGGGGTTATTTGATAACAAGTGTAGAGCAAAAACACAGCCCAGAACATTCAGTCAAATCACATTCAGTGTGATCACATCACATTTGTAGTGTAAACTCTAAATGCATCCATCCAATCCAGACACATATCTGAGACACAACTATTAAGTGTGAACAACAATCTTGGCTGACCACATGTAATCGATGTAAAAAATATGTAAAAGCTGCATTATTACTTGTAAAATGGTATAAAATAAAACGCATGGCTCTGAGCATAAACTCTCAATATAACACATCACAGAGACTGCCATTCTCAGTACACATTATGTCAAATTCCCACATGAAAGAACTATTTGAAGCAAGGGGGGGAAGTCGCTTTCTTTCTCTTTTGAAAGTAGATGAACTACCTAGATTTGACAACATAGCATGGAGGCTTAAAAATATTAATGCATAATTGAATCAAACAATACCATTTTCTTTCTTTTGGTTCTGATTATTCTTATTTCCAAGACACCAACTAAAATAAATTGTCAGAATAATGAACACAGAGCAAATTTCACAATGAGAAAGAAAAGAAGGGGGGTTGGACAACGACAGCACTGTGGTGAAAATATACAGGACTGCAGAAAGTAAATGGGTAGAGGGGAAAATACACTTCAAAGGCAATGGTGAGAAAATGGAGTACAGCTTCATTTTGATTTAAGCCCCCTATTGCTTTAAGTCAGTTGTTTCAGAAGAATCAAACAGTAAAAAGTGGAAAATGCCCTTGTGACATAATGTCAGGTTGAGAGAGCCAAAAAGCAAAAAGAAAGATAGAAAATAAAATATGATAGTTTTCATTTGCTTACACCAGTCTTAAAATATGGTATGGATAAAGTAAGTAATCTTAACTGCCTTCCACAGGAGAGTATCAAATCAAGGTAAACATCTCGATCCCTCTCTTGATTTGTTTTAGTCTATGTTGAAAACCAGCAAGTAAAAACATTGAACTATGCATGTAAATGTTTACCTTTGCAAACAGAATATAAATGCTGCTCCAACCCACAATAGGAGACAGAACATCCTTTAAAAATTTCCTTATTATGAAAGTGAATGCTATAAAAATTAATCAGCGGTGACATTTAATGTCTGAAGCTGTTCTTAAAAACGCTGTGCATTTAACAGTAAACGCAGCGTCAGCATGTCAGGTGATCAACGTGTCTGACGACGGCCGCGAAAATATTTATGCAAACATTAACGAATTCCAAACAGAAGTGCACATCCCTACTACATTCGATTTTACATAGTAATCACAAAATTTGTCTCATAAAAAAAAAGTTTTTATTTAATGAAAAAATTGCCTTACTAAATAAAGTTTTTTTTTTCTGGGGCCTGAAATTGAAGAATTTTGGTTAATATTAATGATTTATATTTTGCTGAATATGTTTTTTTTGTGCTGGTTAAACTGTGTGATGGATAAATAAATAGGACAATATTGTAACCGACAGTAGGTGTCAGCAAGTCTCAATTTTAATAAAAACTTGTTGAATCATTCAGATCAAATGACTCGTTCAAAACAACAAAGCAAGTGAGCCCAATTAGCAAAATTTGTCTGGCTCACCTTTGAGCCATGACCTTGCTTAACTTCTGCCCCAGTTCTAGCCCAAAAATGGTCCACGGACTGAAAACAGACACAAACAATTTCCTGAAACACAAATTCAACCGTTTAAATATTAAAGGCTTTAATTAAACAATTACCAAATATCATCATATAAATATATATTACCAGTAACAAATGTACCACAATATAAACAGTGACACATTTTTTAAACCATATCAAACCATATATTGCTGAATATTAGGCATCTTCAACTAAGCAGTAAACAGTAGCAAAGAACCCAAACAAGACCAGTTTCAGTCAGAAAAAAGGTTTTCCTATTGCCAAACGAATGGACAGGGTGTGATGATTGTTCCAGACTGTGGATTTTTATCATACAGAATCTTTCAGTCAACTTCTTCTGCTTAAAGAAACATCAAGCTAGTAGAGAAGCTGGTAAAAGGGCCTGTGCAGACTGCAGTCTGTTTTTTGTAGTCTTTGCTGAGGATCTGTGATAGGGCCTTCAACGAGGTCTTCACAGAGATCTGTCATCTAGTTAACATGGTCTACGCTGTCAGGGATATTGTTGTTCCTGATTGCAGGCCCACTGTCTGGTCTGGATACTGGCTGGATCAGCTGATTAACCTAGGGATGAAGACAGCTCTTATGTATCTGTGCTTTTCCATTTCAGTGCTTCCCCACAGCAATATTACCACAAAATAAAAAAATTCAGATCGTATTAAACAGAGTAACTTATAACTTATATTTAGCCTATAGCGTAACCAGCTCATAACAAGCAATCACTCGTTGAAAAAGTTTAATCAGATTTTTAGAAACTGTAATATTACTCAATATAATTTAATGAACATTATTGTATGCTGGATACAGCTCAGTTTTTCTATTAAAACTTACATAATGTCTTTGGACCAACATGTTTCTGACATTATTATCATTGCAAATCTTATGACAGAAACCTCTTAATGCTTCTTGATATTTAAAACATCAAACAACACTAGATTGTGCATTAAATATATATTTAATAACTCAACTTTTTGCAGCTGAAGTATTCCTCTTCAGAGCAGCCCCGAATGCTCCTCAAGATTTAAAAAGTTAACCGTCAAGGTCCTTCACTCTAGGAGCGGCCCGTCTGAGACAAAACGAGCTTGGGTGATGGGAGACACACAACTAAACAAAGTGTGGACCTGCCGCGTTATCAGCGGCTTTCACCCGGGATTGGCCCATATAGAAAAAAGCCGTCTAACAGCCAGAAGTGTTTTGTAGACAGTGTCGCATTTCAGCCAGAATCAGCCCGAGTGTGCTTGCTATCTGGGATACCATCTGAATTGACCATTGAATTGACCGCTCACTCGACTCGTTCAAAAACAGATTCATTCAAGGAACAAAACTATTTACTGTTATAAAAAACTAATAGCAAAACTAATTATTTAGAAAAGTAAATTGCTTGAGCAATTAATATAAAAACATAAATACTCATACAGATATTTTTCTTTCATTGCTTGAGTTATAATGGGCATTCTAACTGTAGTCTAATGGCCTTCATTTTGTAATGAATGTTTTTGGATATATATATATATATATATATATACACTGATAACTACCAAATGCAGGTGATGATGAAAAAGTCACATGATGAACCAATGCTCATCACAAGTAGCTTTAAAATAGTAACATATATAGAAGGTGCTCAGAGTCATTCACACAAACACTAAACACCATAATAATGGTAAGAATTATTCAACTGAAATGTGCAATAAACATTAATTTAACAACATTACATGTAACATACAACCCTAATAACCATAACTGATACAAAAAAACGGTAACACTTCAGAATAGGGGGTCAAAATAATGCATTAGTTAAGCATTAATTAATGGTTAATTTGTTTACAATTAATATATATATATATATATATATATGTCATTTTTTAGTTGTTATTGTTATGATGTTTAATTACTGCCAGTTCATGCTTAACTGATGCATAATTCTGAACAAGTTAATCAGAAATTACTAGTACTAACTAATGCATAATTCAGGACCTTAAAATGTTAGGTTAATCATTTACTAGTGTGTTTTTGCTCAACTAATGATTAATTGTAAACAAATTAACCATTAATTAATGCTTAACTAATGCATTATTCTGGACCCTTAAAATAAAGTATCACCAAATAAAAAAAGAAGAAATTGTTATTTCAAAGAAAAAACATCAAATTCAAACAAAATGTAAAATGCTAGCAGGGAATTCTGGGAATTTAACAGGAATTTACCATTAACCATTTAACAGGTTTTTACCGTTTTTTTACTGTTAGAATCACAGCCATTTTTTACAGTCTAGAAAAGTTAAATACACTTTATACCCTTTTCAGTGAGTCAATAAGCAGGGTCCCCATGAAAATGCCAGATTCCTTTAATTCTGGACAACATACACTTTCTGTCAAGATGGTACTGGACAAAAACCCAAATATCCAATTCACTCAACCCTATCTATTCTCTGAGGCATTTTTTTTTCTCACATTTTTCTTTCTCCCAATACAGCAGACAAGACACAATAGTAACTGTCAACTGCAGAGAAAATTATCTAAATCTTAACAAGCACTAATGACAAAACTTTTTTTTCTGTTGAACCACATTGTGCAGAATTACACCATTTTGTTGCCTTGCTGTTCTTGAAATTACATAGACGGCAGACAGAAAACACACACCCACACAGACGTCCACAAAAAGCGCTTGTCTGTGTCTGTTTCGCGGCAATTGAAGACAGGGCAGTATCATTAGTCATTCTGTAACAGCGAGGTAATGGAATTTTCCACGGATGAGCAAGAGTTGTCACAGTATTCACAGTACAGCAGCCTATGAGAGTCAATGGACAGCTAACTTAAAGGAGACTGACAGTGCAGAGAGTCCTCAATCCACTCAGATTCTCTTTCTCCATCTGCCTCTCACAACCCTTTCCCCTAGATGTAAAAAAAAAAAAGAATCAGAATGTGTTCCTTCACAGTAGCATCCCTTCAATTATTACTTGACTATTTTATAACTTGTTTTATATGTCTCGTTATACTGCAGTGAACAGACGGTCTTTTGGGTGAATCTAGTCATTTATACGACTGTAACTAATTATTGGCAATCGGCAGAAGTCATAAACTCACAGGAATGAAGGCCAAGGTTTTGTGAAAGCCCTTTACATTACCAAAGCTGTTAAATGCAAACTCTTATTTAATATCTTTTTTATGGAAACCTATTTTGTGTAGTGAGTCAGTCTAGAGGTCACGCGAGACAGAAGAGACTAGCTTTACTTGACTTACAGCGAGCCACAATTCCAATTAGCGTGGCTTCTGAGAAGCATACGAGTGGTATGTGAGAGAGCATGGGCACCGTCTGGTGAGTTCCTCTCCCACCATGTGGAGGGTTAAAATTATCCAGAGCTTGTTAGCTAAAGTCTCCCAAGAGTTGTTTAATTATCATATAATAAGAAGTGGGCTGGGCTTCCACCCACAGCCTGTTGTATAAGAATAAACTTCATTTGGCCACTCCAGTCATTCCTCGTCACAGAAATCCAGCCCCAGCAATTAGCCACATTCATTAAAAAAATTATTTCCCAGTACATACACATTTAGATTACTAATTCTTATAGTTGGTCTGTTATTTAAGGGGAATCTGTGGATTTGTATGTGTGCTGCTAACTAAAATTAAAAAAGTAGAAGACACATCTTGTTATGTGATAGCATGCAGTCTTTTTTTATATCATCTGTAGGCATCTGATAAGGATATTAATTGCTGCTTTCAGTATAAGCATATCCATGACTGTGACAAACTGACAGACCTATGAGGGTGAGTGTTTCTCGACTACCATACTGACGAAAAAGTAGTTTTCCATGTTTATGAAGAAAAGAGCATTATAAATATAACTAGTATTTGACCTCAAACTACTTCTGCCTTAAAAGCATATGATATCTATATATGGACCATTCATTTCACCACAAATGACCTCCCACTGCATACAAATTACAATGTCTTTTCTTGGAAAACTGCTTTTCATCTTTTCATTCTCACCTTTCCATGTCACTAAAGTTCACATTAGTATTGTCCACTATGTAATGACAGGTCACAATGCTTAAATAGTACTTTCTTAAATAGCCCTTGATTAATTTTAAAAAAATCTTCCTTTGTGTTCAGCAGAAGAAAGAAACTCAGATTTGGAACACCTTGAAGGTGAGTAAATGATGGCAGAATTTGAATTTTTTGTGTGAAGTAACCCTTCAACAACATTTCAAGTTGTGATATTTTAATGATGGTGATTTGGTTATCATGCTGCCATTTGCACACTGTAGGATAAGTAATACTAACATTTAGTAACATTCTAGTTCGCCTGGTTTATATATTAAATCAGGTGAACTAAAACCAGTTGTCCAATTTGTTACACATCTGTCTTTATCATTTACTTTTAGTTGATTGAAATATATACGTTTTCCACTTCTTTTCGTTCACTGGTCTGTTTTATTCTCTGTGTGCTATTTTTAGTATTTAGATTTCGTCAACATGTTGACTATCTGTGAGCATAAAGAAAGAGCTGCTAGTTGGCTTTGTATTCATTTCAGTGGGCTTAAATACCAGATGGTATCTTTAACAGGGGGCTACTCAATCGATAGAGCCGAATGTCAGGCATGAAAGCTAGGATTTCCATGGTTTTAACCTTTTGGCTCAGAATGTCATAGACAGTGATCACAAAGCTTCCCAGGGGTTGCCAATCTCTTATTCATTAGTCTATAACCTAATGGGTAATACATTTAAATTGAACAGAACAAAGCTCTTATGGACATGTGGACACACTGCCTCCTGTTCACCCATAATCTACTGTATACATACAATCTTTCTCCAGTGGCATTTTACCATAAATACTTGTGAAACATATGACTGGGTCATGTCATGAAACTGAACAGTTATTGATTTTGAGCCAGGCTCATTGATTGTGTGTGTGGGTGGGTAAAGTTAGGCTCTCCAAGGCCTATTACTTTGCACTATTCCACTTACAAAACCTATTAGTGCTTACTGTGACTTCACAACTCATTGGACTCCCACGCCTCTGAAGCTTTTTTCAGTGACAGCCCAAAAATGCACAAAGAAACACAATTTATAACAATAATGTAATAACAGCTAATGCATCTTTGATTCAGCTTCAGTATTGTCAGGCCTTCCTCTCTTTTTAACTACAGCTCTTACTGGCCAGACAAGTGCATCAATCACTTTGATGGACAGGCGAATAAGCCAGTCATCTCCAGATCAATGCGATTGATTTTAACATTTCTTTAGTGGATGTGTCATTTTCCAGTAAGATGTTGGTTGTTCATTGGTTAGAGCACTTCTCCCTTGTTTGAAGACATGCAAGAAATCAATCATCCATCTTTTCCTTGACTTTTTTTTCCTCTATTCTATTTTAAGTCTGCACTTTTCCTTTTACTGTAGTTTCTGTATAACCAGATCATAATTAATTTGCCAAGCAACATTAAAAATATTCTCTTTCTGCAGTTATGTCTAGCTCGCTAGCAGTTAATAATACATGTTGTTTTCAGTTAATTCTTAACGCGAACAAGCTAAATGTTTGATGAACAACCACCAACTTAAAACTTAAAAAGTTCAGGGTCAGTAAGGTTTTTTACTTTTATTATATATGTTTTTTTTTTTTTTTGTAATGTTATAAAAGAGTTCTGTTTCAAATGAATGCTTTTCTTTTGAACTTGTAATCCACAGAGAATAAGAAAAAAAAAAAAAAGAAAAAAAAAAAATATATATATATATATACACACACACACGCATACATTGAATAACCACAAAAGATTTAACAACAAAGCAACATATTAAATAACTTTTTTAAATGATCATGGGACACTCAAGACTAAAAAAAAGACTAAAGGCTTTATTGCCTGCTTTATCATTACGGGAATAAATAAAAATAAAAAAAGAAGTTAAAATATTATTGTCATAACCTCAACGATATATAACAACTGTAGTTTGGCAAAATATTCAGTTTTGATGAGCATATAAATCTTCTTTTAAGAACATTAAAAGTATTATAGATCCCCAAACTTGTGAATGACATTTTATTTAGACTATATGTATATTTTTATGTAAATAAGATTATTATACATCCTTGACTATAAACATCAACGAGTTCAATTGTAGCACATATCATCCAGTGCTAAAGCAAAACGTATTAAGAAACTTTGTTAAAATGGTTTTCTTTCAAATAACATAACCACACTTACTGTATGTCCATTTTACAAAAGATATCATTCTTCCCAGACAGCTCATTTAGACTTTCCTGTGTAGAGAAAATGTAGCAACATCTGATGATGTTTATTAATGATGCTGGCATGCAAAAGAATGTCTGGAATCCCTTAATGTTATGCAACACTTGAACACACAGCCCTGGCCCTTACACAAAGAGAGACTAGGCCACAAAGCAGCTGGCCGACTATCCATATTTATACCGACCTGCCCAAAGGGCCTCAGTTCCATTGCAATGATTTCCTTTTTATTTCCCTTTCCTTTCACTTTCTGTCATTACCTTCCTGGAAATGTCTGTACGTCTCTAGATATAGCACTGTGGATTTGTACAGATATAGACATACATATATTTTACCGAGACATTTGAAGGCTCATTTCAATTTTTTCAATTTCTTTTAACCGAAAGGTGTCAAAAAGCAAAAATCAAGAAATTTGTATGCAAATATAAAGCTGAAATCACAAATTAAAAATAAATAAATAAATTACAAGAGTCTCAGCCTTGCATGTTTCCAAATGTTTTAACTCTTTTCATAGGTGCATATACTATGGCACATTTTCCAAAACTCTAGTTTTCAGTGCAGTTTCTATAAATAGCCTCAATTTTAAATCTGAATTTCCATAATTTTCCATTTTAATGCTCTATCATGTTGTAAATATGCCCTATACCAAATCTAAACCTATTGGTGTAATGCAAATGCAAAACTAAAATGAAAACACATTTGTTGATGCAACTGTACCATTTCAACTTCCTTTTACACAGATTTGAACATGCCTCTCAAATATGTTTCTGTACTCCCTGAACTACCGAACAAACCTACCATCTATGAAAACCCATTAATATGAAGCTGGAAATGTGTGTTGTTATCATTCAAAAGCATTCAAATATCCCAGCATATTAACATTGTTCTGTAAATTTATTTACAAAGGAATGACAATTTTACAGTCATTCTGTATTAACTGTACAACTGTCATGGTCATGCCAAAGCATCTCAATCAGGTTAAGGTCTAGACTCTTCCTGGGAAGATGTATTTTCTTCAGCTGAAGTCATACTGTTGTTGATTCACTCCTGAGTCTCAAGGCATTTTCTTCTGCGCTTCGGTTGCTGGACAGATGTTCTTATGTTCTCCTGCAAAATGCTCTGATAAACCTGATGCATACATGTTTTTTTTGAACAGTGAAATCAGTGGGTGTTTTTATAGGGCAGGGCAACCCTTACCAGCACCTCTGTCTGTTGTTTTATTGATTTGACTTCAGGTTAGCTGACTCCTGACTCCAATTAGCTTTTGGAGAGGTCACTGGCGTAGATATTCACATATTTTTTCAACCGTAGATGTTGATTGTTTACAAGGTGCGTTCAATAAAGGCCTTAAAGACAAGAAAATGTGTTATTTTTTTGTGTGTATTGTTATGATGCGATCAATTTTATTGCTGTGTTACACTAAATTTCTAGAAAAATCTAGTGGGATTAGACATACCTGTAGACTTTACATCTGAAGACTGTCACAGCTACAACACTCTTACCTTATTATCAGTGACAGCAGGTAACAGAAGAGGAAAGATTGGAAAAGTGTTAAATAAGATAATTATAATTTAAGTTTTTCCCTCCCACATCACCTGACACTGATCAACTCAGTTTCCCTTTCAGTCCAATCACTTCGACGTTACATATGGGAACTCACCAGAGAGACCAATTGCCTTTGAGCTGTATACAAAAGGCCAATAAATATTGTTGTGCACTTGATTGCGCTCAGATGCACCTCATCACTGTGTGAGTATAAGAGGGCACGAGTGCAGTGCACATGCAGCTTTTCGCTTCAGAGCCTTTGCCATTCTGAGCTTAAGGAGACCCCCTCGACTGAGTTCTGGAGAACGATAGAGTGGAATGTCCTGATTTCAAGAGTTCCTGCGATCTTCCTGCTGTTCCTGGTTTTTAATGGCCGGCTGTGCCAGTTACCTTGCATGTCCAGCAAGCAAAGACCTCTGAGTGCACGGAGTTGCAGTGTATGGTCTTCCCTGGGCAACCGGGAGAAAGAGTAAATTTTCCCATGGCTGGTGAAATGTTCTCTCCACGTCCTGATTTTCCTGTGTTAGGCATGTTCCTGGGTTAACATATTTTGTTGACCCTGGAACAAAATTTTGAGTTTTTACCATATCTCTAAACTTAAACCTAACCTTACTCATGAGTAATGCCTAAAATCAGAGGAAATGATAGATGACTGGCACTGATGTAAAAGCACCAAACACTGATTGTAAGCCTAAGCTTCACAAAAACTATAAACTGGTTCTTTAAATCTGATTGACTAATCACAATGTTGTTCCAGGGTCAACAAAGATGGTTGCGAGCATTGCGAGCATCGATCCCTCAGGTGGAGCGTGCTGTCGTGGTGCACTTGTGCCTGTGTGGTGCCTCCTCCTGGCGGGGTCAGCCGCAGCTCCCATCCAAGGCATGTAAGCTGTCTTCTGCACTGGCGTGCAAGGCTTACTATGCCACTGGACAGGCTGCTACCACCTTGCATGCGATGGCAACGCTTCAAGTCTACCAGGCTAAAGCATTGAAACACCTGCACGAGAGTGGTCCTAACCAGGGGGCAATGCAGGAACTCAGAGCGGCGACTGACTTCACTCTCCGGGCGACTTCAGCGTTGGTTACATGATCGGGTCTCGAGATGGGTGTTGCACACTCCGGATTGGCGTTTCCCTGCAGTGTCGCTGCCTATTCAGCCCGTGGACCAACCTTGCTTTCCTCCGGAAGTACCCCTGGAACAGGTGTCCAGGCATGTCGTGGTCACAACTCGCCCGCCATCTGCTCCTGTGGAGTCACAAGCGGCTGAAATCGCTGCACACTATTCACATTTCAGGGATACTCAACCGTGCAGCTGATCATCTCTCACGGCAGTCCACCCACTCTGCAGAATGGCGGCTCCACCCCCAGGTAGTACAGCTGATATGGAGCCACTTCGGTGAGGCCAAGATAGACCTCTTCGCCTCCCCCGAGTCTGCCCATTGCCCGCTGTTCTATTCCCTCCACGAGTCCAACGGATCTCTTGGCAGGAATGCACTGGCACACAGCTGGCCTCCTGGGCTCAAGTATGCCTTTCCGTGTACTTGGGTTAATTTAGGCATTGCGCCTCTACACTGACCGCACTCGGAGCATCACAAGCTCCCAGCAGTTCTTTATTTGCTATGGTGGACAGCAGAAAGGGAATGCTGTCTCCAAACAGAGGTTGGCTCGTTGGGTGGTTGAAGCCATCTCCCTGGCTTATCTATACCAGGGAGAGCCTTGCCCCTTAGGAATCAGAGCTCACTCAACAAGGAGTGTCGCCTCATCCTATGTGTTGACACACGGCGCCTCTCTATATATCTGTAGGGCTGCAGGCTGGGTGACACCCAACACCTTCGCCAGGTTCTACAACCTCCGCGTAGAGGCTGTGTCCTGCCGTGTCTTCACAGAAGACAGCAGGTGAGCGGGAGGCCAGCTGGTGTCAACTTGCTGCTCCACTCCCATGGGATCCGTGCGATACTTTCCCTCTGTGTTTCCCTCTAATAGCTGAACCTGAGTCCTCCCTGCCCCGCAGTTGGACCTAGAGCGGAGTAGCTCCGGCTGTGCTTCCTCTGGGTCTCTTTCACCCAGTAGGTGTGGCTACAAAACTCAATATTCCACAGTCAGCCAGAATACTGTCTTTCCCTTCAATTATATCCATATACTGAAATTCCACATGCAAGAACTGTGTGTTAAGTCATGTGCTCCGCTCCCCCAACTACTTGCTACAGTACAACAGTACCCAATCTGGCCCCCAGGGTGTTGGGGAAGGTTACGTGAAGACTGCTGAAAAACTTGAAAAGTATCTCGCCTGTCGGCAGGGGGTCTAAGCATAATGCGGCCTTAGTGGTCGTGGCCTGTTCCATGGGTGTTCCCATATGTAAAATCGAAGTGATTAGACTGAAAGGGTAACGTTTAGTTTACGAACGTAACCCACATTCCCTGAAGGAGGGAATGGAGACGTTACACTTTCGTTGCCATGACTCTGAAGTTGTGCTGACGCAGTGATGAGGTGCACCTGAGCACAATCAAGTGCACGCCAATATTCATTGGCCTTTTGTATAAAGCTCAAAGGCAATTTATTTACTCTGGCAAGTTCCCATATGTAACGTCTCTGTTCCCTCCTTCAGGGAACATGGGATATGTTCGTAACCTAGACCTTATTGCACTGCTTTGAGTTTTGAAAGGTGTTTGATTTTGTTGGGTTGTTAGTCTTTGGTACATTTCACACTCGCCAATACATCTAATTCTAATCTAGTCTTATTATTATGCAGGTGGTAAAAAAGGCCATATGATGACTTGAACTGACCAAAGACACAATATCAAAATATATCAGGTAACACTTGTGAAACTGAAATGAATTATAAAGAGTTATAAATAAGCAAAATATTACAATAACTAAAATCTGAATAAACGTTACTACTTTAAAAGTGCATTTTAAAAATGTACTGTAATGCAATAAAATGTCACACAATTCCTAATTTTAACACTTGTATATTATATATTAACTGTAAATTTGTTCATACATTTTACTTATAAAAACACAATCTTGCCTCAATATGTATAAAGCACTCAATGTTTATGTTACAGACCAGGAGAGAGACAGTCGAATCCATATGCAAGTTCTTTATTAAAAGGTTGCAGAACAACTCACAAGGCAGTGTGAACAGGCGATGGTCAGATACGAGGCAAACGGAGCAATACAGGTAAGACAGAGTTGTAGTCAGGAGGCAGGCAGAAGTCAAAACCGGGGGAATCAATATACAACAAAAACAAATAAGGATAAACAGGGAAAAAGTGCTTACAGAGACGGAACAAGCCACATACAATGATCAGCAGGGAATGATGACAAAACCTTTATCATCATTCATCATTCTTTATCATTTATACATAGGACTAACGAGACAAGGGGGAGGAGAACATATCAGTTGGCATGGAGACACATGAGTAAGGCGGAGTATATATTGGTTACCAGGTGAACACATGAGGTGGGTGGAGACAGAGATAACAGGTGACAGGACATACATAGAGTGTAAAAATACAGACATAGAACACGGGGAGGCTGGAGTGCCATTCACACTGATCATCACAGTTTAAGTGTGTACAAATAACAGTTCAGAGCTGCCTTATTTGGTTTTAGGTCCTTTAGAAACTAAAGAAAATAAAGATATTATTTGAAGACAGGAGGTCACAAAGGGTCATATATTGTGCTGAGACTTAAATAACCATGGAGACCAAACAGAAGCTGTACAACTATTCTCTTAGCAAACAAGACAGCATGCATAAGTTAAAGATTTCTTTCTTGCAGGTCATAAAAACCTGTTGGCCTTCTGTACTCTTCCTGCAGATGTAATTTCTGCAGACCCACCAACCTGAGCAACACGAACAAACTATCTAATTGAACTTAACTTAACAAACTTGGATAAAGGGAAATTGAACAGGTGGTTCAATACAAAAGTATTGAAAGTATCTAAAAATAAGACCTCAAAATGCAGTCCTGCAATAAATATGAAGAAAGTTGACATGTTTTCTTAGATCATAACAAGCTACAAAGCTTGAACAGATAAACAAATACTCTTATTTAATTTGTTCTTTTGTTCCAGTAGATGCATCCATGGCAGGAGGTTAGGACTGATGAATGCTGGGTCATAGAAGCAGGGCGGGGCTTTATGTACTGTACAGCACCATCCTTCAGCCCACACGCTCTATCCTTTCACATAATGAGGCCCACTGCCTGATAAAATGTAAATACAGCAATTACAACATTGGAGCTCTGGCCCAAGGGGTTGCCCTCTACTCAGTGCTGAACGGTGGGTGAGTTTGAGTCCAACTCTGAACCTTCTGACCTCACAGAGAATGTGAACTCGTCACAGTTAAAGAGTCAGAGGTTGGATGCAAACTTAAAGAGTCAGAGGTTGGATACAAACTTTAGCCAGGGGTGTTTTTCAGTACTATAAAGTATTTATAATTATAGTCACTATATTTGATTGTTTTTTTTTCTTTTCTAGTTTTACCTCTTTTATATGAAGCTATTGTTGCTCTTAAATAAGGAGGTAATAAGGAGGGTTGCTGTTAAATAACAGCCAAAGTTATTTTACAGTTTTTTTCCTTGTAATATTTTACTTAACTGGCAATCAGGGCAGTGTGTACAATCTGATCAATGTCATATTTCAAGTAGTTAATTTGCCAGTGAGAACAAATCACTGAATTGGTCCAAGGGGTTAACATTATTGTATGAATCAGTTTCAGACTAGTAAATCATTTTGAATAATTCAGAACATAAGGAGTGCCCAATAAAATGATTTTTTTTAATCACTTTTCAAACAAGAGTAATAAAACAAAACAAATAGTACCTAAAGGTAAAAGGAAAAGAAAAAAAACAGTCCCTTATTCTTAATGTAGTCCGGGTGACAGTCTGAGAGTTATTTGTGATGGGGCACACAGTTCAAAACCCAAATCATAACAAAATGTCATTATAATATATATATATATATATATATATTTATTTTATTTTCTTTTTTTTTTTTTCCAAATGAAATTTATTCATGTGATTTATCATTACTAGCCATCATTACTTTTATTATGTGTTTTAGCAACACATGATCCTTTAGAAAACTGTTGTATTATTACCAGTGTGTCACGTTCCATGTCTGTTTAGTTCTGTTTAGTTTCGTTGTCATGTCGTGCTTTGTGTATACTCCCCATGTGC
>JAUMHI010000055.1:11045033-11058791 GCA_032359435.1 Enteromius unitaeniatus
GGGTCACAAGACACGTGGGAACACAGAGCACATGGGGAGTATACACAAAGCACGACAAGACCTGACACATGTTACAGCCACGAATGAGCAAAAAGGCTTCTGGAATTGTTCCACGTCTCAACAGCAACAACTGGCCTTTTCCTCAAAGATTTTTCTCAAAAGAAAAGTGGATGAATAGCTCAACAGCATGATGACCATCTCTTGCTGTTCTTCAGTCATGAAACTGAATGTCATGATGCTGCAAGACAAAACAGAGGCGACAGTTTTTTTACATACTAACATATATAAGCTTAATCATGCCAATACTGTTTCCGGGTAGTACATTTTTATCCCCCAAAAATCAATTGCTGTGTTTCAAATCTAATCTACTGTAGGATGATGTAGAGAACTTAGAGCCAATTATGCAAATACACACAAACTTTTTGAAACAGAGAGAGAAACAGAAAATGACTCTTTTGTATTACAGCACATTTGGTTGTTTGTTTTTAATTCAGAGCATTGTGCCCTGTTTTAAGTGTCATTGCAATAGGTGGAATCATTTCCTCTGTTGCCTAGTAACATTTTTTTCTTGCATCTCATATAGTTTCTCATCTTGCTCTCGCTTTTTCCGCCCTCTGAAAGTACAGAGAAAATTAATGTATATCACATATGGACATTCTGCAATCAGACATATCCAAAGAGATAATAATAGAATAAGCCAGTATCCCATTCATAACAAGAACAATAACCACTCAGATAAGCAAAAATCGATAATTAACTGAATTAATTGAAATGTAAACAAATGCTGATGTCTAATGACAACCAGCATCTGGATAGTGTAGCTCATTTAAACAGGAAAACATTTTGCGTCCAGAGAAGTGTGTTACTTCTCACTTCACGACTGCGCTGAATAAATTTGTTGACCATAAGAGGAAAAGTTAACGTAAAAAAAATCTATACTGTACCCAAGCCTTTTTTTCACACACAAGAAAAAATGCGTTGAACCACAAAGACACAGTCTTGCACATTAGGCTTGCTCCCGGTTCTCCATTTACAGGGAGGGCTTATACCATTTTTGGTAGTGCTTTCAGTAGCTGCACAGTCATCTGGAAATTGAGGCTACCTATTGAGAGCCAAATCCAATTAGATATGTGAGGCAAGATGTCTGACCTTCTTTCACGTTTCTACCAAGCTTCTTTCATCAACTTGGCAGATATCACCTTCACCACTTCCCTAGAGCAATTTCAAACTACATTTAATAGAACAATAACTTCTCTTATATGTAATAACTCCCTTTTATTTTCTTCGCAGCAAATATGCTAATCCACTCTATTTCTATCTATAAAGTGGATGTAATAGCCTCGTCTTTGAATAAATAATGCAATAAAACATCCATTATACTTTTAACAACCTGGACGCAGCAAGCAAACATTCTCTTTCTTCTCGTGCTTGACCTCTATAATCCATTAGGAAATGTGCTTTTGCACAATTTCCATGAAACTGGAAATAATGCGGATGATCGTGCGCTTGACATACGACATGTACTTTTTATAAATATTAAATACACAAATGTTCTACAAAAATGATCAAACTAGCAGCCTAGATTTATTCTAATTAATGCATTTCTCCACCTCTGTTGTGTGTTTGTGTCAGCAAGTAATTTTTAAGAGAGGAAACAGACACATATTGCAACATAACCCTGTGTGGGTGTATTATTGCCTGGTTAATCTGCATATATGTGCTTCATACTTAATAGCAAAGTGTGTTGGATAAGCCAACCATTGACTTAAGAGTCTGTCTGTCAGACTTTTTGTTTTCTGTTTCTGAGTTTCTGTACCTCATGTTTCATTGATCGCCCTCCCTCAGTTTCTGTGCCTCAAAAATACTTGAAGAAACCACCTCGGCTTTCCTCAGACACTTCCATTTCTAAATGTACCACAGGCTTTCCCGTGATGGATGGATACATTGTTTTGTGCTGTGGAGCTCATAACCATCTCAAAAGGGCTTTTGATATAGGGGTGGGTTGTCTGTGAGGACCATCTCTTGAGCAGATGCATGGCCTAGGGCTTGCTGCTCTGGCATGCTCTCTTTTTGTCCCAGTGTGGATGGGACTAGCTTGGGATGAGGTCCAGCACCGGCTGAAAGGCCTGTATTGATCACGGAGGCCTTAGAGAGAAGGTCATATCCCTGCCTTGAAGGCAAGTCTGCACTCTGTACAGCCCAAATACTTCTTCTCAAGGGTTTTTAAAGCCCTATGGAATGTCATCTGGCACCACTCTCTCTCGCTCTTTACATTTTACTTCAGCGATATTCTATAGTTTTATTCTTCTGTCTCTTTGATTGTTTTCCAACTGCTGCATGAAAGTGGGTGCCAAAAAAATCCCCCTATTCGTGCAAATGGAGGTGCAACTGCGAGTTCAAGAGAACGTCCTCAATATAAACTGCTGCTCAAAAGTTTGGAGTTTTTTTATGAAAGAAAGTAAGACTTTTATTCAGTGAAAATGCATTGAGTTGATCAAAACTGACAGCATTTATTATGTTAGATTTGGAGTTCAAATAAATGTTGTTTTTTTATTTTCTTTTTATCAAAGAATCTTGAAGATTCAGAAACACTAAGAAGCATTCAACTTTGATAATGTTACTCATAAATCTATGGAGCTAGTTTTATGACAAAGCTATTTGCACATTTTAATTATTTACAAGTGTTATTTAACAAAACTGAATATTATATGGGATTTAAAATAGCTTTGAATTTGATTTCGGATTTGAATTTTTATAGACCTGTATTTTCAAACAAGGAATGTTTTGTTCTGAATTCTAAAACTGCAGATATCCAGTTTTAAAAAATACAACTTAACGTTTTCAAGGTGAAGAAAAAAATCAGAATATCAAATCAATATCAAAAGGTCATCCACAGGATAGAACAGATGATCTCCGAAAAATCAAACAAAGCATTTTGGCCAATCACACAGATGCAATAGTTTTACATATCACCCCTAAAATTATACATTTACATAAGTTATTTGTGCACTTTAGTGGCTTAGTGGTAGAATTTTGGTCAAGCATTGCTGAGTCTACGGGTTCTAATCCTCCCCCGCATATTATTATTTTTTTTAGTAAAACCAAAGAGGCATTCACTAAAGTTATTGTATATCAAGAGCAAGGACATGTTTGTGTGCAATGTTTTTTGTGTATTACCAGAACGAAGCCCTCGATCATCTGTGTGAAGACGTGCATTGAGCACGAGCGCCAATAGAGAACCGATAACATCACGAGCGCTCAATATAACATATGACACATAACACAAAACACAAAATGTTATTGGGCCTGTTTTAGTATTAACCCTATTTTATATTTTAGATGATTTAAATGACTAAAGCTATAATTTTTATCATCTCATTAAATCATTTTCTTATATTAAACTGAACCGTTATCTTTGCGTGCATCCCTCAAACACGCGCACACACAATTCACGGCGACCGCAATCCTCTCAGAGAGGCAAGAGAGCATGACCATCTCGCGGCACGCAAGGTCAGATGTACCTGAAAGAAAGAAACATTTCCATAACATAAAAAATCGTTGGTCTGTTTTAAAGAACAGATTATCTATCGCTGGGATGTGTTATGTTGAGCGCTCGTAATTGTATCGGTTCTCTATTGGCACTCGAGCTCATGTGCACGTCTTCACACAGACGATCGAATGCTTCGTTCTAGTAATACACAAAACAAATTGCACACAAACATGTCTTTGCTCTTGATATACAATAACTTTAGTGAACGCCGCTTTGGTTTTACTAAAAAGAAGAAAACTATGCGGGAGAGGATTAGAACCCACAGACTTAGAAATGCTTGACTAAAATTCTACCACAAGTAAAAATACTGCATCGGTGTGATTGGCTTCGTTTGATTTTTCGGAGATCATCTGTTCTTCCCTGTTCATTCAAAACAAAACATTCCTTGTTTGAAAATACAGGTCTATAAAAAACTGCCTTAGAAAAAAAATCAATTGTGTTTCAAATGTTTAATATTCAAGTAAAATAATTTCAAATTCAAATCCGAAATCAAATTCAAAGCTATTTTAAATCCCATATAATATTCAGTTTTGTTAAATAACAGTTAACACATAATTCAAATTCAAATAGTTTTCTCATAAAACTAGCTCCATATAAATCAGCATATTAGAATGATTTCTAAAGGTTCATGTAACATTGAAAACTGGAGTAATGACTGCTAAAAATTCAGCTTTGCCAGCACAGGAATAAATTACATTTTAAAATATATTGAAATACAAAACTGTTATTTTAAACAGTAATAATATTTCCCAATATCACAGTTTTTACTTGATCAAATAATGGAAACTTGGTGAGCACAAAGGGGCTAAAAACATAAAAAAATTAATTGTACCAACCCCAAACCTTTGGATAGTAGTGTGTAAATTCATGACAGACTCATGGTGAGTCTGATAAGTGAAATAAAAAGACTCCAGATCCATCTTTGTGCTCAAGATGCTGTCAGTCTTGTGTGTCTTTGCCACATCATACAAATTTGAACATAGCTCTTTTTGAAAAAGTCAATAGCGATAACTATGTTCCCCCAGACATATTCACCAACCACTGCATTCAGAAGCCAAGCGATGAATTAACACATGGCTTCTCTGAAACATCTAGCAGTCTCATCAATGCTTTTGATGTTGTGATGTCTGCCAATTCGTTTTTAAGAAATCAGTGCTATCTATTTTACTCAAAGATCCCAGAACAAACATTTAGCAGCCTCTTGTGGCCCCCCCACCAGTCCCCCTTTGCGTCAAACCTATAGGGAAAGGAAACACTTGGCATGGCATCGTCTTTTGAAAAGATCTGTTTTCTAAAGTGGAGGGCAAGTGTGCCGCTTCTCATTCACCAAAGAAAACACACTGCATAATGCGGACAGATTGAATCTTGTCATGTATTATTGATATTTTGAGCTTCTTTCTCCTCAGCTATTCACAGTAAAATCATATCATTCTCAGCAGGGCTTCTTAAATATAAGAAAGTGCACAAAATAGTTTGAGCTGGCTCAAGCTAGGATCACCATTGCTCTGAATCAGTAACTTACTCTCTAGAAAGTATTGATTAGTCTATGAAGTCAGCAAAACTTTCAACAAAAAGTGAACAAAAAGTTCAACAAACTTAAAATTGTATGTTGACTAAACAGAAGTTAAATAAATTTAAGTTGATGTCAAACGTCTAGGTTACGAATGTAACCCGCATTCCCTGAAAGAGGGAACAGAGACGTTACATATGGGAACTCGCCAGAGAGACCAATTGCCTTTGAGCTTTATACAAAAGGCCAATATTGGCGTGCACTTGATTGCGCTCAGGTGCCCCTCATCACTACATGAGTATAAGAGGGCACGAGCGCAGTGCACATGCAGGTTTTCGCTGAAGAGCCGAGCCGAGTCGTGGCCATATTGTGTATGTCCCCTGAGAAAGAAGGTCCTTCCTCAAGGGGATCCTCCAGGAAGGGGCTGCCGCGAGGAACATGAGGTCGGCAAACCAAGTCCTCCCTGACCTTACAAAGGGTCTGTGCAAGGAGGCTCACTGGGGGAAAGGCGTACTTGAGCCCAGGAGGCCAGCTGTGTGCCAGGGCATCCCATTTTTTTATGAGAAAAAAATTTGATCGGGCTGGGATCGGGCTCGGACATACATATCTTAATGCCTGTCGGGCTCAGCTCGGACAGAAAAATGCGGCCCGATCTGCACTCTACTCCACAGGAGCAGATGGCGGGCGAGTTGTGACATGCGGCGGGAGAGTAGCCCACCTTGTTTGTTGATGTACGCAACGACCTCTGTGTTGTCCATCCGGACCAGCATGTGCTTGTGGCGCAGCATCGGAAGAAAGCGACACAGGGCCAGAAGTACTGCTAACAACTCAAGGCAATTGATATGCCAAAGCAGACGGACCCCTGCCCTGTGGTATAGTGGATGCCGCGGCACCTGAACGGGCACCTGGCAGGTACTGATGTGAGAAGGCTGAATGACCTGGGGAAGAGTCTGGCTACATTGAGCAGTGCTTACCTTTTTAGACAAAAATGTTCGAGTCAGATGGGAACCTCTGGGCACTGGACCCGGAGGTGATGTGAGAAATTTCTCTTTCTGTGAAATTGCTCTTTCCCGTGGGTCGACGGCAGCTGAGTGCACAGAAGCTTCCAGACCTCCTCGGGAGTGGGGACGGAGATGTCGTCATCACCCAAAGAGCAGTCCTCATCACCTCCGGGTTGCCCGTCGGAACGCTTCGCACTTCTGTGGGTGTTGCCTACGGCCAGCTCGACGGCAGGGCGCCAGTCGAGCATCGTGTGCCTTGGCAGGGGTTGGAGCAGAGGTGCTGGTTGTCGCAGGGGGACGCCCTTAGCAACAAGCAGAAGGAGGCTGTGCACTCAGGGACCAGCTGGCCCTCCGAGGCAGGATGTGAGACATCGCCTCGTTCTGCTTCTGGACTGCCGAGAACTCCTGGGCTAAGTCCTCGACAGTGTCACCAAATAGGCTGACCTGGGAGATGGGGACGTCAAGAAAGCGAGCCTTCTTGGCGTCCGGCATCTGCGCCAGGTTCAGCCAAATATGTCGCTTCTGGACCACTGGACCTCCTGGAGTCCTCAACGTAGCCATGCTCATCCGCTCACAATGAGTGCATTGACCATCCATGAAAGCTGCCTCAGCCTGTTCTCGGCCCAGACACGTAAGGCAACGATCATGCTTGTCCGAAGAGGTGAGGAAACTTCTGCACCCAGAAACGCACATGGGATTTCCCAGGAAAGACCTTACGCGCCAACTCCGTGCACTCAGAGGTCTTCGCTCGCTGGAATGCAAGATGGTATTTGCTCGCTGGAATGCAAGGTGACTGGCACAGCCGACCTTGAAAAAGGCCACTGACAGGATCTGCTGACAGCTGCCCAGTGAACGCTGTCAGACGAGCAGAGGAGAAGATCGCAGGAACTCTTTTGAATAAGGACGCTAGGAGGGTAACTAGGCCTTGAAGCAGTGCTTTATTCCAAAACAGAATCTTTTTTTTTTTTGTGCAAAAGTAATCAATAAATGCTCTTAAAGCGTTGACATTGATTAAATCTATACAAACCACTGGTTGAGAACCAATGACCTTAAATGACCTGCTTCAATCTAAACTTTTTTTTCTAACATAATTTATGGAATATAATAATTTAACCAAACATTCTATTGCCAAACTCTTAGTCATTTTATATGTATTTATATATATATATATATATATATATATCAGAGAATCCTGACAAAAAACTGTTGTAAGACCACATACATATACTGTAACAGTATAAAAGTCTTGAATGCATCATTTCTGAATAAAGGTATTACTTTCTCTAAAGAATAATCAATACAATACTTTTAAATTCTGAACTTTTTTATCCAACTGTTTTCACTTTATGTTTTAAAGCTGAATTTCCCCCTCAAAAAAATAAATAAAAAAACATCAGACTATGCATGTTGTGGTCTTTGAAATCTCTATTGTCCTGTTTTCTCTTGAAAAAAAACATACTGTGTCTATCGCTGGCAATAAAATAATAGACATTGTCTGAGGCCTTTCTCATTGACTCGCTCTTTTTCACACATACCATCCCTGTGATTCATTTATTCATTGCTTCTCTCATTTTATCCCCCATTCCCTATGGCGAGAGTCTCAAATGTGAGTCACTGTGGCCTGCCAGCTTATTGTATCTGTCAATGAGAACTCTGAAGTGACAATTAAGCCTCCTGAAATAGCTCCAGCTCACTCTGTGGTTATGAATCGGGTATACACTTAAGCTCACCTACTGCCGGGATCAAAGTCTCATATTGATTTGAATTTGTTAGACAATAATAGGCCATGTGTTTGAGTCTAATGGCTGTATGTATCTCTCTTTTTCTGCTTTTTAAAGTCTTTAAAATAGGAACGTTGCATTATAACAGCCAAAATGCTTCCCACAGTCTAAAGCTTTTGGCAAGAGTTATATTAAAGGTTGCATGTGATATTTTAACATGTAACTCTTGATGTAACTTTTGCCAAAAACTGTGGGAAGCATTTTGCCTGTGATAATACAATGTTTTTTATTTGGTTATGATCCTTAAATGATGTTGAACATTTAAATAAAAACAGTGAATATTTACTGTAAACGACAGAATTACAGAACAACTATCGAGACCAACACCATGACTGTGAAATAATTTAACTATACTGCTGATCAACTGTGTGATATAATTTAATTAGACTGGTTTTGACAATTGTCCATATTTCAGTAGGAAACATTTCTCAGTGCAGGTTCTGCAATGGTTTCAAGTAATTAGTTCAAATTCTACACATTGGAGGAAACCTCTATGAGCTCTGCATCATAATATCGATCACATCTTGAGAATAAATGCATCTTTAGAGTTTTCTTCCAGACTGCTTTGGTATTGAACCATTTAGCAGTATGTATAATTTAGCAGTATGTATAAATGTATAATCCAACAGAAATGACACACTAACACATGCAATTACACAGTCAACATGTAAAATAACAAAACAAAAAACACTACAAGAAATCGTCTCAGATTTATACTGCAAGCGAGATTAAACCTCAAGGTATTGGGAAGCTTGGCACACTTTAACATTGGGTTGCTACTGTTTGAAATACATTGTAGCTGTTGTATCCCCACTTGTGATTGGTTGAACATTTAGGGCCTCAGGTGAAATCAAAGATTTAGGTCGGCCGTGGGCTGCTTGCCTGTTTGTGTGGCATTCATATACAGGATTTGGTTGCCGTAGGCTAACTCTTACTTCAGCTGTTTGACTCTGACTTGCCTGGTATCCCACCTCCGCCCCCTCTTCGAGGCAGGCCATTGTGTTGCCTTTTTCCTTTCTTTTCTCCCCTCCTTTCTCTCTCTTCCACTCTCTTGAGGCTTATAGCTCAAATATCCCTGGGAATCCCAAATTTCTCATTTATTCATGTGCCAGCCCACTCTCTCCTTCTCTTCCCATTGCTTTTTTCATCTTTTTTCCTCTTTGCTCCCACACAAATTTGACTTTCTCTTTTCTCCCTCTCTTCTTGTAACCTCATTGCAAAATTACAGTCTGTTATTGATGACTAAAGCACAGTTTTAAAGCCAATGTTCCCCCTGGGTCACCCTACTTTAGTTAAATCTATCTATCACGCACACACACAGACAGTGCGACTTGCCAGAAGCAGAAGTTTTGAAGTGAACGAGCGACTGTGCTCAACTTACAAACCACAAACCTCAGTGGAAGAAACACCTATGAGTACGCAGAAGAACAAAGTAATGATTAAAGCAAAGCCAGGAACTTGAAGAAAACGAGAGACATCTCAAACCCTCACACAGCCCGAGGCTCATGTACTTACAACGATCTCTAACAGCTCAAATCTCTGCCAACGCTTTCCAATTGCCTGTCCTCATGAACTCATTTCAAAAACAGCGAAGACAATCGCTCATGTTTTTCCTTTCCCCCTCGACTTCTCTTTGTTGGAGGGACCCTGCTGAAATGAGATTACTGTGGTTGGTGTTGGTGGATTTTGCCTACAGGGGGCCAGGGTTTGTGAGAGAAGAAGATACGAGGAGAAAGACGGAGATGCCGAGGGACGGCGAGCACAATCGCTTCCCTGCACCGTGTAGCACCGATTGGACACGGCCCTTTGTAAGTGGGCAGAAATGACGACTCGTAGAGAATCCGTTATTATTACACTTTTACAATCAAGCAGCCCGACTCGCCTTAAATGGCTTCGACACAACATCAAGATGTCTTCATTTGTCTCCAGTCCCTGAAACCAATCCAGAAACACTACATAGCACCTTCATAAATAAGCAAAAGCACAAATAACACAGATAACATGAATTATTCAATGTTCTACCAGCGATACAGAGAGGCAACCTAACAGACTTTGACAGAGGACTCAAGATACACAAGTGGGTGGGGGAAAGTAATAAAGATTCAAATAACCTTGCTTAGGCTACAATCAGCTCAGCTAAGCCAAAAGATGTTGTGTTTTTTACCGACTACTGACATGTACTGTATGAGACTTTAAATTAGTGCCATGTAGCACCCTAAATTTTTAACAGGCTGTATGTGTGTAGTGCAGCAAGCCAAGCATTGATTCAATAAGGCCGAGCTAGTCTCCCTTTTAAATCACTTACTGTTGCTCTGTCCTATTATGTCTCCTATATGTGCTATTCATAAAGGATATATCAAAGGAGTCTGATGCAAACTCCCTGTTGGATCAGTTGCCTCCCGGAGGTGCTTGCGTTATGATCTATAGTCTGATTACTAAAGGCAACCTCTTGGCTTTCAGGCTTAAAATGCCCACATGCGATGATGTAATGAGGGTGACGCAGAGATATATGGTCAAGCTAAATGGGCCCTGTCCTAAAATCAAATGAGCTCATGTCTAAATGATGGGGTGGTCTTCTCGTCAAGAGTGTGGCACCACTGGAAGTAAAAGCACAGACACAGGCTATCGCTCTACTTTCAGGATTTATTGAACGTGAGGAATTACTGTAGAGCTAAGAAAGCAAAAATGAATTTATCAACTTTTGATCGTTTGGATAACCTTCCAGATTAAAACATACAGACACATTCTCACACACACACACACACACACACCATTATCCTCTTTTTCTAAGTGAGGTTAGCAAATACATTTTGCATGTTGGATATGCATTGAAAAATACAGTATAGATGTTTACATTTTTTCAGGTTTAGAAATGTACAATTTTTATGAATCCTTTTACATTTATATTAATCTGAACCAAAGCACAGCTTCAAATGTGTGATACTAACAGTGACTTGAACAAACAAATAAAGGGTTTGGGAAACACAGGGATAAATGTTCATAATCATCCTGGGGTGCTCAAAATTGTAAATATGAATGGGAATATACTTCAGAGATATTTGTGTCTAACGTGTATTTAAAAAAAACATTTATTTCATAATGATATTTCCCCTTATTTTTAATTCTTATTATGTAATGAAAGGTTAAATTTTTGTGATATTTTAAAATAAAAGATCAAAAGGATTAACAATGCAGATTGATTTTCACAGCCTTCTTTGATCACATTAGTAAGAGTGCAGATATTTTTAGCTGAGTACTAATATGTTTTTATATATAATTAATTAATTTATTGTATACAGTGAGGGGAAAAAACTGTATGCAAGTAATTTTAATTAACTAGTAATCAAACAGAACAAAATTGAACTTTTGTATTGTCAAAACTTAAATAAAAGAGATGTTCTCTAAAGTATATTCCCATTCATATTTGCAATTTTGAGCACTCCAGGGTGATTATGAACATGAAATTATCCAGCCATGGTTTCTTGTTTCACAGAAATATATATTGGAGGGAAAACATAGCCCAAATTACCTTACTCATCAACACAATGAGAAAAAACAAATTATATATTTTTGATGTGCAACAAAATATAATTGAGCTTCACCACCTAGTGAAGTGGCTTTAGGAAAAGATAGAGCAGTGAAAATTTCCATTTCCACCATCAGGGAAATAATTAAGAATTTCCAATCAACATAAAATGTTACAAAGCTGCCTGAAAGAGGATGTGTGTCTCTGTCATCCTAATACACGGCGAGGAGTAGAGTTTGAGTGGCTAACCCTAACCCTAACTCTAACCCTTACCCTTACCCTTACCCTTACCCTTACCCTAACCCTAACCCTTACCCTTACCCTAACCCTAACCCTAACCCTAACCCTAACCCTTACCCTTACCCTTACCCTAACCCTAACCCTAACCCTAACCCTAACCCTAACCCTAACCCTTACCCTTACCCTTACCCTTACCCTAACCCTAACCCTAACCCTAACCCTAACCCTTACCCTTACCCTTACCCTTACCCTAACCCTAACCCTAACTCTAACCCTAACTCTTCAAGGATCCCCGCTGGAGAATTGCAGAAAAAAGTTGAGTCTCAGGGTCAGAAAACCTTTAAAAAAAAAGCTCAGAAATCAGCAAATGCTGTTGAGGACGGTTTAAGAAATATTCTCCCCACTCATCCAAAAACAATCTCCAGCATGTTCAGTTGTCAGATAGGACTGGAACTACAAATGGAACTGGCTTCTATGATCAGATAAAACTAAAAAAATAGCTTTTTAGCAGCAAACACCCAAGATGGATTTGTTGAACACAGGGATAAAAAGTATAGTAAAATGTGTCCAATGAAATATACTGCTGTATTTTTGATGTTGTGGGCCTATATTTCTGCTAGAGGTCTTGGATATCTTGTTTAGACACATGGCATCATAGATTATATAAAATACCAAACGATAACAAATCTAAAACTGACTGATTCTGTTAGAAATCTTATAATGGGCCATAGTTGGTGTCTTCCACTGGGACAATTATCCAAACACAAACATCAAAATAAACACAAGAATTAGTCACTTAGCAGAAAATGAAGCATTTGACATGGCTGTTCCAGTCCTCTAATCTGAACCCTGCAGAAAATGATTGAGGTGAACAAAAGAGGAGAAGAACCATCATGGAGCTGGTATTCTGAAGGATCTGGAGAGATTCTGGATGAAGGAATGGTCTCTTTTGATTATCAGGTGTTCTCCACTCTTCAGGCATTACAGGAGAAAACTCAGAGGTGTTATCTTGGGAAAAGGACGTAGCAACAATTGGGTGCCAGTAATTGTGGTTAACAGGTATTGGAGAGAAACATTTATTTCATCATGAGTTTTTCTCCCCATTTTCAAATGTAGGTTAGTAGTTTGTGAATTTTCTGAATGAAAGATCAAAAGGATAAACAATGAAGATTTATTTTCATAGCCACCTCAGATTTACAAAAGGTTCCAATATCAGTGGAGGGCACTGTAAATATATATGTCTTGCATTGTATGTTTAAATGAACCTAAAATGGCTTGTAAACATTTGTAGGTCTCTAAAGTTGTTAACATGTACAACATGTGCTTATGTCTATGAAATCAAAAACGTGCATGTCCAAGAACTTACATCTGATTAGTAATGAGATCATGTCATTTCAATACTCTTACCATGATTGTCTCTCTGTTGTCCTTTCATGGCAAGAATCAGTAAATTGTCTCAACTGTAATTGTACAGTTTAAAGTCAGACTGTCATGCCTGTGATCCTTCTGTGTGCTAAATAGCTGCTTGGATACTGTTTGCTTATTGCACTGGGCTTCCCAGGCATGACTAATTATGGTGGCATTGGTTGACCGTTTGCCATTTTTATTACACTGCTGTTGATTGTCACGTTTAGTAACTTGTTGTCTTCCGATGTCAGGGTGAGTTTGTTCCTCTCTTCAAAGAAATCTGTTGATTGTTACCCTTGTCATTTTTCAGGAAGCAATTGCTGAAGGCTGTGTGTGGCATTCATGTGTGTTTCTATCCCTTAGATTTCATATGCAAAATGTTTTTAAGGAAAATCATAATGAATGGCATAACATTAAATAAATAATGCATACAGCTGTCTTTAACTTACCCTTTTAAAGTTAAGTCATTTTTTTTTAAATAATGACATTAACATAATGACATTTTTTTGGTTTTATGCTTGCCTTAATGAAAGCTGATTGAAGTGACAGTTAGTTTAATGTTTATGATTGCAGTGATCCCACTGGTGTCAATTACTGACCAAAGGCAAAAGTTAAGAAAATCTCAAAACAAGAGTCCAATTACAGTTTATCACAAATATTTCAGGCAATTTGCATTAGAATGGAGATGGGTGTAATATGACCCCCGAGAGAGAGAGAGAGAGAGAGAGAGAGAGAGAGAGAGA
>JAUMHI010000055.1:11081380-11119098 GCA_032359435.1 Enteromius unitaeniatus
CTGGATTATACTACGTTTATTGGATTACCCTCTGGACTTTGTTTGTTTGTTTCCTGTGTGTGTGGAACTGTTAATAACGCCTGCATATGGATCCAGACGCGTCTGACTCGGAGTTACACAAACCATATGGTCTTTTATTTTGTTGTTGGAGGACAGGGCATCCACGACAATTGAGAAACAGAAATATATTATTATTGCAGTGGGTCCTCTGCAGTATAGATGTCATCAGATTGAGAGTCCAAATAGCTGATGAAAACATCACAATAATCTACAAAACTAAAGTAAATTAATGTCTTGTGATGCAAAAAGCTGCCTGTTTGTAAGAAACAAATCCACCAACTGAACAACTGAATGAAAGTTTTAAACAAAATTATGTTTTTTTTTTTCTCTTTATTCAGGTCCATTCTACTGTTAAAGGAGTGACTAAGTGGAAGAAACAGCAGGAACTAAGAGAGAAAACAGCTTGAAAGCATGATTGTAAGCTCCCTTCTTCTGATTTTTGCCAAGATCAGATGAGAATGTTGGCTGGAGTTCTGCACCCGAACAGATTCCACAGGAAGAAAAGGAATTAAAAGTGGGAGACCATCACTGTGAACTCTCCTTTCATCGCTGTAAACCACTCTTCAAATGCAGAAGAGACAAAGACATCCTGCAGGACATATCTTGAAGGAAGGAAAGAAAAAAAGGGAGGAAAATATTACAATTTGAATGCCTCATAACTTGTTCCTTATATGACAGAAAGGACATTTCCAAACACAGGCTTTTAAAGAGGTCATAACATTGTTCATCATAAAAAAACAAACACACAAAAAACACTTTTAGGTTAGTTATTTTTCAGAATGTCTAATCATATTAGTCATTTTAATATATATTCTAAATATTTACACAGTATAAATGGTTTGCAATGTGTGTGTACACACACACACACACACACACATACATACATATATACATGTATATAGAGAGAGTTTCTGTGAACAAAGAAATAGACAATGCATCCAATTTTCTTAATATGATAAAGAAATATCATGTAAATATCAAACTGATATCCTAGCTATGAAAACATCCTCTATTATGGAAAGGGTTTTAGACAAATTAAAATTTTATTTAATTATTTTATTTGTTTGTATCCCCTGTGTTATTGGGTTTTGTTACATTGATATTGTTATTTGTATTTGAAAGTTATATTTGTATAGGGTGGCAAATTTGTGCTAATTATTATTAATATTAATATATGAATATTATTAATTATTAATATTCAAATATTGCCCTATCCATCCCAAATCATTGGGAAGCTTATTTATTCAGCTTTCAGTTAATGTATAAATCTGTATAAATCTGAAAATTAACACTTTTGCTGTCCAGGGTCGCATACTGTATATACAAATTGCAGTGAGATCGCGCTTACAGACCATATGGGTGTTAATCTTCTGGAAACGTTACGCTTATTCATTCACTCACTCATTATGTCTAACCATGACCTCTGTCATTCATGTGAGATGTCTTATCCTTTTCTCATTTCATTACTTTTTCAGAAGCAGCTTTTATCATAAATGTGTTTTACAGTAATCAAACATGTTGCTTTTTAACACTTCTTAAAGCCACAGACTTCCTGCTTAACTCCTCTTTGCCACCCCTGAGCAGCTTGGCAGTCAATAGGCACTAAGCCTGTATTGTAAAGGGTTATAACAGACATGCGGATCCAGATGCTTAAAGTTAGAAAACAGATTGCTTTGCTGGGAGACATAAAGAAGGGTGAGGGCTGAGACGTGTCTAACAGCTCTAGATGTCTAAAGACCCCCCCCCTTTCCCTCCGCTCAATACAAATCTGAAATACAGCAGATGTATTACTTTATAAACAATATCTAAGACCTTTTCATTGGATTACATCAATCACTGAGGCAATTGCTGAATGAACATGGCGAGGAAAACAAAACAACAGCGTTCCTTAATCCAACTACATTGATTTGTTGGACAGCTGCTACACAACGGCATATTTTTTCTTTCCTTATTGAATCTGCTGATCTCAACAGTGATATGTAACCAACAGCTCTAGCCAAACGTTCTTGTGCTACTTAGTAAATGGGAAAGTACTGCCATTAATGTGGGACATCAAAATGCAAAACGATATAAATATTCAGCTAATTAGCATACGGTATAAGACTATACTCTCTTAAATAATTTAAATAAAATACAGGCATTGTTGGCATTGATGTTTCTGTGAAGGAGCCATTGGGATATTAATATTTTACAGCTTTATAAACAGAAATGACACTGAGGTAAATATGTCTATGAGATGTTCCACAACTGATGTAATTGATTTGTAATGTAATGGCAGACAGAATTACTTATATATATATAAAACCATACTTATTAAGGTAAGAAAGCATCTGCCAAGGATGTAGGTGTAAATATAAATCTAAAATAAACAACGCTCCTCCACTGCTAGTTTCTTCATTTTCACCTATCCCAAGGTGAAGAGGTATATTTCTTTTTATCTTGAGAAATAACTGGGGTGAAAAAGACTCGAAGTGAAACTTAGTAAAAACACATTTTCTCGAGGCAGTGTGCGAGTAAACACTCGTTTACACCACTTTCTGTTGGTTTAATCATGTGAGCTCTCCCTGAGTGCCCGTGCTCTTCCCCATTTACCCTGGCCAGCATCGATTTGCTGTTTCTTACAGAGCCAGGAGCTTATCAATGCCACACCACCAAGAGAGAAGAGCTCAACTTCTGACTGCAAAACTCTTTTCTTCTCACAATTAAAAGACTGGTCGTGTGACCTTTGGGGAAGAGAGGGAGCATTGATCAGGACACATGTGGAGCAGTGTTGTGTAAAAGCTTTGATGTAAAGCAAATGGCACTCTTACAGTTACTGATGATGTCTCTTCAAAACAATTATGGAATATCAAACAAGCATGAACGATGCAAGACCGTCAATCGGCTGCAGGTTAAATGCAAGGTCGATGTGTAATTCTTATACGAAACTTAAGAGGAAGAAAACATGTCCGCTGATGATTGTTAATATCTAGAAGTGTATTTTGTAATTAAGACAAAAAAGAAGCAACAAAATGACTGAAGGATTGATTGCCATAAAAAATAATTTAAAAAGTAAAATTGTTGTTTGCTGAAAAACACACACAAAAGTACATATATACACACACACATATATATATATATATATATATATACATATATATAATGTTGTTGTTCCCATCAGGTCATTAAATTTTATAATCCGATGTAAGGCACGCTTATCCACACTTGTTCTTATAATCTGATATCTATGACCTACTCCCTGGTCCTCACACACACACCTGTGCCACAAATCCACAATGAAAGACCTTCACAACTGGTGTGAGCAGATCCCTTGCTGTGGCTGGGTTGATAGGATAGCGTAGACCACCTTGTCACCAACTGCGAGGTCGATAGAATTAACCTCACAAGGCATCAACAAGTAAGTCTTCTTCCCATTATTGACTTCTGTATTTGGAAAGGCAGTACTTATTGAAAAAGGGAGAAGACTGAACATGAATATCGATTGTGGGGGAGAGTGGAACTGAGGATGCGTTAAAAAGCTTCCTGCGGAGAAGAGATTGGGCCAAATGTTTGTTCAACCGCTCTACAACAGTCCAAGCATCGCTCAGTAAAGTGGGGGGAGTGGGGTGTCGTTGCCTGTTTGATCTGTTTTACTTGAAACTATATTACATGCATTGATTTTATATGAATATGCTAGTTGTAACTGACAAAGAAGTCTATAAAAGCTGAAAGAAAAAAAATCGAGAAAAAAAAAACAGTTTGAAGTAACTAAAAGACCAAAGACCAAAGACCAAAAGTTACTGGTTGTTCATATAACGTGCATATAAAGACTAGCTTTTTGTTTTTTGTTTCTTCTTTTTTACCAAGAAGAACTGAAACTACAGATCACATTAGATACTGCTGAAATAAATGAATATATATATATATAGATGATATCATTAAATGATAATGGACTTTTCTGCATGAATTGGCTTTATATATACACATAGGAATTATTGTCAGCAATTTTGAAAGAAATCCTTATTTGTTGAGCTTAAATATGCATAATGCATAGTTTGCAACCTGTAAATGCAATATAATGAGTTTACTAAACCTGAAATCATATCACACCTACTAATTATTGCAAGCAAAATTAAATTGCTTGGTTCTCAGAATATATTAATGCATATTAATTAATTTGGTAGACAACTGCATGCTGTGGGAGGACTCTTGGCATCTAATAACGTGGTGCTAAATAATTAAACCAACCTCATATTTTGATGCCATTTATAATTTTTGCTCTCTTTATCCCTCTCTCTCGTGTGCGCGCATTTCAGAGGAAATACTTGATGAAATTTCAAATCAGTCTTTCATGCAATCATGCACAAAACACTTACAAAAGTTTCACGATAAGAAAGTTTAATTTTCTATTTGATTATTATGCTGCATTGAGACTCATAACAAATGAGTGTTAAATGCTGTCAATGTTAATTTATTAAACCCCTCACATAATGATCCAAAAGCTGTCATTGTGAATGCATCTGCAGGCATAATAAAAAGTTGGATTGCAATTGAAAATGTAATGATTCTATTTATATACAAAGATTATGAGCAGTACACGCAATTTTGCATGAAACATTCAGAGATTAAGAGGGGAGAAGAGCAGAAACTCACATGGAAACACATTGGAGATGCTCGAACCAAGGCAGCATATCACTACGCCCACTTGACCCTCCTTACAATGGCCTTCTGCAGAAAGAAGAGTTAGCAGCTGTAAAATCTGATCTGAAGATTTTAATCATGTACAAACAAGTCGGTCTGAATAATTAATTAATCCCACTCCATAATTCTGAGGGGGATTATTTTTTAGGGACTGGCAACAAAAACAGCTGGCACAGACCTGCCTCCCTCTGTAGCTGAGCAGATTGTGTGTGATTTTTACTGTTTGTTACACTCCCTGTGCTCCTCTGTCACAGCCAGAACAACTTGAGAAGGAGTATCATGTCCAGGAGCTATTTAGATAAAACCTGTCAGAGCTTTTATTTTTACAAACCACATT
Source organism: Enteromius unitaeniatus (assembly GCA_032359435.1). Lineage (NCBI taxonomy): Eukaryota > Metazoa > Chordata > Actinopteri > Cypriniformes > Cyprinidae > Enteromius > Enteromius unitaeniatus. Next base: position 11,086,458 of record JAUMHI010000055.1, read on the forward strand.
GTGCCACTCAGTGAATGATCATTTGTGGTAGTGTGATTAACAGAGTTTTGTAATGTGCCGATGCTATCAGTCTGCCAATAAATACTGTGATGCGTTGATTACAGATTTAACAATAAACGATAGGTAATTACTACGAATGTATTTCATGCTCATCTCTTATTCTCATCTTACCAAAAATAAGTTCTTGGCTTAGTTTCAGTTTTAAATATTCTACCAAATTTGAATGCAGCGTGGGGATGTTCAGTGGTTCATATTTTTTAAAAACAAATACTAGAATTAAAATTTGTATTTTGAGGTAACACTTTCAATTCCTTTAATGCTTTAAATACTTTACTAAAATTGCTGTACATTTATTTACTCAAGATCTAGATGAGTCCTGTATCCATAATATTGCTTTCTCTAGTAAAAATAAATAAATAAATAAATTAAAATAAATAAAATCATCTTGCCTGACCCAGAAGAGTGCTAAACAAAGGTTGGTTTATTTTGATGTCAAAGGACAACAGTGGATGTTAAACCACTTTAATGATGAATTTGTTTCTTACCAGCACACGGCTTTTTCTTAAGAAGAAGAATTGGACTGGAGTCATGTGGATTACGTCCACATTGGTTCGATAAAGCATGCAAGAGTCTAAACTCAAATTACCTGCCAATATATAAGACCTAAAATAAAAAGCAATGAATTTGAAATTACTTTTTTTTTTCAGTCATACAGGCAATATAGTGGCTGTATAGCTGTAGGTGATTGCTGTCAACTTAATCACAACTGTGAAACACAAATCCAATGTTAACAGGCATATTTATAGTGGCAGTTATCTAGCTTTGTTGTTGAGATGTGTGTGATGTTTTAGATAGATGCAAGCACAGATGCTGTTATTGTATGTGTATGTACTGTATATTACTCCAATAACTCCATAATTTGAGAGCAAAGAATTAGGTTGTAGCAGAATAACAGAGCTCAAAGATAGCAACATGTAGACATAAACACCTGCCTAGGCGGAGGAGTGTGAGAGATCAACACAACACCTGCTCTGTTGAAACGTGATTCATCAGATGGCAGCATGGAAAGCTTGAGATGCAAAGACTTGTCTGCTTTGATAGGATGTATCATCACACTACATACAGATATTATATACATAACACATGCAGCCTGTATATCAGTCCATCAATCCAATGCCTATTTCACCTGTCTTATGTAGGTTCACAAGGAAGTTGGAGGCCAAAACCATGGAAGGATAGCCAATAACACTATATATATATATATATATATACAGTATAAAACAGTATAGGGTCACAAACACAAAAGGTAGATGTTTAGACTGAGAAATATAAAGTACTAATGCAATATTAAAGCACCAAAATGCAATATTCAGAAAGGATGTAAAAAGCAAGAGTGCTTTTTGTTTTCCTGTTTTCAGTAACTTTATATTGGTAATCCTTGGCAGCACAGGAGCTAATCCTTTCCTGCAATCTCATCCAATCTGGTGAACTCAGCCAGCTTTATCTTCCCTTCTTATTGTAATGATAATAATAACCAGCCACTGTCCTTTCATCTTTCTCTCCATTACTATTGTATCCTCTGCCTTTTGCAGGATCAGAAAAGCAGATGGCCTTTTTGGCTTTGCTTAATGTAATCCCACAGAAATTCATTTTAAATACGAGCTCAACATCTTTAAGTAGGTGGTCTTAGGTCCAGTACCACATGTTTTCAATAAAACCTTGGTCTTTCGTTTGCTCCATTTACTGATAGTTATTGCAATGTCAAAATGCTGCATAAATATATAGAGTATAATATTTGAATTTGCACATCTGGTGCAGAATTCAATGAAAGTAACATACTTTTTGTAATTTGTCATTGCCACTGAGTTCCATATTCAAGGTTGTTGTTTTTTTCTTCTCCTTGGGAAATTGAAAATTAATTAAAAACTGTAAATAAATAAATAAACAATCATCTAACTAGAATATACAGGAACCATTCAAAGGGTGTGAATGGAGAAAGATGCCTTTTGCAACAGATGGTGTAGTGATGATGTTGACCAGCAGGTGCTATCTAAACCATTCAACCAGCCAAATCTTGACCTCTTGAAACAGATCGTTTTATACTAAACACCCCTCAATGAAATGGCCTGAAGATGCAATTAAGCCTGTTTATTAATTCCCAATCATGTGTTTTAAGGAAGCTTTGCTTGTTTTCATCTTAAAAACACAAAGTATTTTGCTTTGTGTGAGCATGAATTAATTCATTAGATCTGGCTCAGTGATTATTTTTATGCTTCATGCTTATTCCACTGCTAATTGACTTGTCTTTTTTCAAGCTCTGGGAATGATTTCTCTTCAGAGCTTTCCAAAACCACTTCTGCATAGGTTGTAATGTCACACATCAAATTCCTTGGCACATTAAGCCCTTTTTTCTCCATTAAGGAGACAAACTCGGTTATCGGTTTCATCAAGGATTTTATTGCATAAATGCATGAAAGATCTTTGCATTTGCATTCATGTATCCTCTTATCTCTAACCAGAAGCCCCTTTCCTTTACCCTATAAGTGAGCCTTCTTTGCTGGTGGAAAGGTCAGACCTCAGCTAGGCGATGACCCGCAAGAAGAGCTTTCATTAGAAATCAATTGCTGGGACCTTTTCATGGGGAGCAGTTTAGCTCAGGACACTAAAATGAGAGAGAGAGAGGGAGAAAGAGAGAGAGAGCTGGCCTGAGGGTATCTCAAACACAAGGCTCAAATATAAGCAAATATGTGTTTTAATCTGCTCATCCTACTACTTCTGAAGTGCTAAAACACACCCACACGTACACTGTCATCGTACACTCATACTGTAATTCTCTTCAAGCTCTAGGTGGCTTTTTAGGTTTTGGATTTTGTGCCATATTTATAGTGTATTTAACACCCTGTGAAGTGAGTTACAGTTTTTATGTATGTGGATGGGCGAAAAAAGATTACCAGAGAAAATAATAGCAGCGTTTTAACCACTCTCAAAAGGATTCTGTGCGTTTCTTTGTCGCGTGCTCATGTGACTCGTCTGGCACTAAGGTAGAAGCGTTTGCACTGTATTTAAAATGTTTAAAACATGTTTAAAATGTCAAGTGGGAGATTGCCAGTAAAAAAAAGTGACAGATTAGCATTTTCTAAACAGTGCTGTCAGAATTATTCTGTGTGTTTCTTGAAGAGAAGAGGATCATTCGTTCCAGCAGCTTTACTAAATGGCCCATTTGATAGGCCATAGGGCATTTGATAGGTTGCCTGTTTTGTTTTGTTTTTTGTTTATATATTCAACACACAGAGACTAAGAAAGTAAAGCCCCATGTTTTTAAATGTATAATAATGGAAATTATGTTTTACGATTAGTGCTACTAATACTAATACATTACTAATAATAAATAACAGAAACAATAATAAAACAATGTATGTTTTAAAGATTTTTTTATAATTTTTTTCATATAATTATTTATATATTTAAATGTACTCTTCATATAATAATTGTTATCATTATTATCTGCTTATTGTCATATGTGTTCCTGTTTTCACAATTATTTTCAGTTTATCTTGTTTTCTGGTTATTTTCTACAATAAATAAATAAATAAAATAAAATAAAAAAGACTATGTGTATATTTATGCATTTCTCATTACCATTACAAATCCTCTGCTAGATATAAGTATCCGGATTTGAAAATGCGTGTACAAAGTCCGGGTCAAAAGTGCATTTGAGTTTGAACTTACGCACACCAACTCTCTCTTTCTCGTAAATGAAAGCAGTTTGCTCATTAACTACTGAACACAAACATCTTCAGTCGCCCCTTTGTTATTGTTCCCCACCATGCCATACTGCAATTACTGCAGGCAGTTTGTGATATTACAGCCCTGATTATAACTGCTATTCCACTTGTGCAAGAGCCTCTCGTCATAATGGAGCGTCCAGCAAAACAGCTCAGCCAATTAGGTTTCATTTAGTCCCTTATTGCAAATGTCACATCAAGAGCGATTGACCCCGGGTCTGCACCCCCCTCCACTCTGCCTCATACAAAACTAGTCTTGGCACAGCCTAATACTTCTGATTCTCATACAGATACCGGCCGTGTATTCCCGCAATAGTTTCCAAGGGCAACTAGGCCAGTGCTGCCTGTCTGATCTGGTTAATGTGGCTATAATCAAATGAGGGAAATGGCTCTTATGGAGGTCAATTATGTATCTGCCGCCCTGCTGAGGAGACGTGGCCTGAGTGGTAACAGGGGCTCGGAGGGGCCAATAGGGATGCCGTCCTCCCACTCGTTCTCTCTTCCTGCTGTGCATCAATATTCAGTCCGGCCAGGAGCAACGACAGGACAGAATGTAGTTGGCTATCATTCAGTGCTGCTCCCTCTCCTGGATTTCTTTTAATTATTATCTTCCTGCTACTCAGACTTTAATAAACAGCCATGATGATTCCTTCTGTGGTTTATATATATTGTCTTGCACTTGGAGTTTTATGAATTGCAAGTCCATACTACTGTATATATATATATATATATATATATATATATATAAATAAATATATAAAAAATATATATTTAGGTCTGGAGACTGGCTAGGCCACTCCAGAACCTTGATATGCTTCTAACGGAGCCACTACTTGGTTTTCCTGGCTGTGTGCTTTGGCTCATTGTCATGTTGGAAGACCCAGCCACGACCCATCTTTAATGCTCTGACTGAGGGAAGGAGGTTTTTGCCCAATATATAATACAGTGTAGTCGTCCTGTCCCCTGTGCAGAAAAACACCACCAGAGCATGATGCTTCCAGCCCCATGCTTCACTGTAGGTATGGTATTATTGGGATGATAATCATTTTTCTTCTTCCTCCAGACACGGTGAATGAAAATTAAGACCAAAAAGTTGTACTTTGGTCTCATCTGACCTCAGGACTTTCTCCCATAACTCCTCTGGATCATCCAGATGGTCCCTGGAAAACTTTAGACGGGTCTGGACATGGGCTGACTTAGGCAGAGGAACCTTCCATGCGATGCAAGATTTTAAACCTGACATCTTCGTGTATTACTTATAGTAGCCTTGGAAAACGATGCCCTTCCCGTGTAGTTCTGAGCTGATTCTTCACCATTCTTAGAATCATTCCGTGGGGCCCCAGTTCGAGGGACATTGACAGTCATCATTATTATTGACAGTTCATGCATTTTCTGACAATTGCTCCAACAGCAATTTTCCATCTGTCTTTCACAGTGGAAATCCACCTCTACATGCTGAAGGTGAAACTGTAGACCCCTCCATGGTTTCTAAGTAAGATAACTTCACAGGGTGATCAAATACTTATTGACCTCACTGTATACTGTATATATGGAAGCTTGGCATATTGCCCTATAGTATTGTCACATCAGCAACTGCCACTGATCCCAGGTCAGACTCGTTCCCACGTTCTCAGTCCCCTGAGTTTTAATTAATATCACCTGATGGCAATCTGCACTCACCTTTAAAAGCCTCACAACTCTGCAGCTTCTCTGTTGGGGAACGAGGTAACTTCCATGTCTCTTTATCCTTCTACCACAGCTCTTGATACCAGTGGTGGCTACTGGTCTGTCAAATAGGGGAAGCTCATTTTTGGCATACATCATAAATTGTGTATATTTGTATGAAATGTATGATGAAAATCAAGCAATTTCGCCAAGCAAATATAAAGAAATAGGTTGCAGCAGTTTTTATTTTGACTGAACTTGAGAAATCCGCAATGGGAAAAAGGAGATGCAATCTTTCGACAGACCCTCCAATCATCACGCAGAAGCTCGGAGTCCAGGCCAGCCCACTCCTCATTTGCTCCTCATACACCCCCAGAGATGCTGAGTGTCCGTGGGCGGGACATAATCGCAGCGTTTATCCAATGAGCATCTAGTTTCAAAGCACTGAAAAAAAAACATTCAAAGCAGCCGCATTGAAATCAATGGACGCTGGGCTTCAACAAGGAAATGCACTGTGACGCTACGGGAATTTATGAGAAGAAAATCAAGTCAGCCGACCTCCTATATCTAACTGATTCTGAAGGAACTCTTTGAGATGAACGTTTTCTAACGTATTTTTAGTCAATAAAATGTTAATACAATAGAACATAATTTGACCATTAATTTTGTGACATTATAGGGGAAGCTGAGCTTTCCTTGCAGTCTTATAGAAATCGCCACTGCTTGATACTTATCTTTATGCCACAGATTATCCTGAGACCCAAGGATTAAGAGAAGCTGAAAACACACTCACCTGCACCGAGCACTCTACAACCAGAGATTGGATGTATCGTAAGAGAACTGAACTTGTCTTATACTCACCTGTAGGCTTATCTACATTGCTTACCTGAACTGTGAAGCTAAGGAACGTCGTTTCACTGAACCGCCTGTGGAATCCTGCTTTTAACTAAGCACGCTGATCTGAACCTGCTCCACTCATCGGAATGCACTCCTGACAATCACACCGTGCTGGAGATCACTTGTAAAGCAAAGATAAGTTTACCTCAGTTACTAACCTGTTCCCCTTCACTGTGTCCAGGCGACGAAAAGAAACCTACGAGGAGCATGGAAAGGAAACGACCAGTAAAGGACTGTCATTATCCTCAGCGCTGTTCATTCACCACCACGAGAGTCACATAGAGAAGCGATCTAGAGATCGCTGCACATTTGCTTTGTTTCTACCCCTACCTCCTTCAGTTAATCCTTCTATTTTTATGGACAATATAAATTGATTTGTTGACTCTTAACCTTGTTTTGTTTTAAGCAGAATGTTACAGAATCTCCAACCAACACAAACTAAACGGAAGGAGTCAACATGGAGGAACGTGAGGGAGACCCAATGACTGAGTTGCAAGCTATTCTCCATGCTGTGGAGCAAGTAAATATCAACATTCAGCCCAATCTATTGTCCACCACAGTATTCAGGTGAAAGTGTGTCTTGCAATGGTTTTATACTTCAATGCTCACTGTTCTTTGAGATGCAACCACAGCAGTTTCCCAACGACCGTAGCAAAATTGCCTTTATCACCACTTTGTTGAGCAGTGCAGTGGGCGGAGGTGCTATGGACAGGTGAAAGTGAACATTTATCGTCTCTTGATAATTTTATTCGACACTTCAAAGCTGTTTTTGGACATTCCCTCTGTTCCCTCTCTGTGCAAAATCAACTTCTCCAGCTCAGACAAGGGAAAACCCCAATCCATGAATATATTCTATATTTCTGAACCCTAGCTCTTACCAGTGGATGGAGGGAGCCAGCAATTCCTACTCAAATGGCCATATACGATGACAATGTGGGGCTAGAAGCCTTTCTCAAAAAGGCTGCTAACGTATCCTCTCACCTTGACACTTCCTTTGTATAAGCAGCAATCGCGACTTGTACAGAATCCTCAACTGATGAAGCCATGCAAATCGACTCTTACCATCTTCCAGAAGCAGAGAAAACTCGAAGGCATAGAGAAAAGTGTTGCATGTATTGTGGGGAACCAACTCACTTTGTCAAGAACTGTCCTGTTCAACCTCCTCAAAGTGCGGTGAGTGTGGCTTTTATTGATCATCCGATTCATAATGCTTTAGTGGACTCTGGCTCCGCCGGTAATTTCATCTCCACACAATGTCTCACATCCATGGAAATTCCTCAGCAGAGAAACCCCGTCACTTACCAAGTAACCACCATTCAGGGCACCCTGCTCAACTGCAAACCTATTAATATGTGTACTCCACAGGTCACTCTCTGAATAGGCTGCCTTCACACTGAAAAGATCAGTTTGCTGGTTTTAACAAATGCCATGATCGACCTCATCTCAGGTAGACCCTGGCTGTCACTTCACAACCCCACTGTCAACTGGACCTCGGGTGAGATCCTGAAATAGAGCCCAAAATGTAAAAATGAGTGTATATAACCATGCGTGAAACCATCTCTTCCTGAACTAAAGTGCTGCTGTGCCACCATTGAAAGTCCCAAACCGATCCATGTCACACCCATCCCACAGGAGTACCAATCCTTCCGAGATGTCTTCAGCAAACAAGCAGCTACTCATCTACCCCCACATTCTGCCCATTCCCCATCATTCATCAGGTCAACAAAGTTTCCTACGAACTTCAACTTCCACCCCGGATACAATATATCAGGTAAAATAAATCCTAGATTCCAAGCGAAGAGGGGGTTGCTTACAATATCTCATTGACTGGGAAGGGTATGGACCTGAAGAAAGGTGCTGGATCGATAAGGATGATATACTGGATGAACGTCTTACCCAGGATTTCCATCAATCTCACCCGGATCGCCCAGCTCCACGAGGACGGGGAAGACCTCGACGCCAAGTCAGAGCATCGGGAGATGCTCGCAGAGGAGGGGGTGATGTCACGTCTGCAACTGCCACTGATCCCAGGTCAGACTCGTTCCCACATTCTCAGTCCCCTGAGTTTTAATTAATATCACCTGATGGCAATCTGCACTCACCTTTAAAAGCCTCACAACTCTGCAGCTTCTCTGTCGGAGATCGAGGTAACTTCCATGCCTCTTATTCTACCACAGCTCTTGATACTTACCTTTATGCCACAGATTATCCTGAGACCCAGGGATTAAGAGAAGCTGAAAGCACACTCACCTGCACCGAGCACTCTACAACGAGAGATTGGATGCATCGTAAGAGAACTGAACTTGTCTTACACTCACCTGTACGCTTATCTGCATTGCTTAACTGAACTGTGAAGCCCAGGAACGCAGTTTCTCTGAACCAGGGCCAGGGGTGCCGTTCCCGAGTCTAGCTCCAGACTTACGGCCAGGAGTGCCGTCCCTGAGTCCAGTCCCAGAGTTTCCACTGGTAGTGCCGATCGCGAATCCAGTTCCAGAGTCCCGGCCAGGAGTGCCGCTCCAAGTTCCAGTTCCAAGTTTACAGCCTGAAATGCAGATTCCGATACCAGCCTCCAGATCTCGACCAGGAGTGCCGATACCAATTCCAGCCCCCAGATTACGACCGAGAGGGCCGATCCAGTCCTTAGTTTACTAGCAGTTATATCTGATCAGATGTTCATTATTAATCTTTTAGCTCTGGTTTAACAAATCTTCATTTTCTTAGTTTGAACAGCAGCTACGCTAATTTTGTTCCTATTTGTTCTGTTTCTACCATGGGATTGTCATGCCTTGGTAACTAGGATTTCACAAGCTCCAGTTTGGATCCAGAACACTTAAAAAGAGATAATCAGACATTAAAGTTTATTCAAAAGTGATATTAACATCATCCTTACCAATAATAATAATAATAATAGAGATGAGTTATGTGCAAAGACGTTAGCCTTTTCACAGCCTTCCTTTTTTTTTTTTTTTGCCCCTGTAAACACAAAAAATAATTTAGAAAGAAAGAAAGAAAGAAGAGCAGTTTTTCATTTTGCAGGTGTCACCAAAGACTATCACCACACCACAGGTATATATTTAGCCAGTGATTTTTGTAAGCTTGTTCAAACAAGATGCAAGATGTTTATTTATGTGAAGAGGTGCAAATTAAATGAAGTTTTCATTTTTGAGAATGTTTAAGATGTTATCTTTTCCTAATTGACATCAGTGAATCACAGCCAGTGAACGCTGCAATGAATTTAATCACACAAACCTTTAAGTCAATTACCGTCATGTCATTTCTGAATACACAAGAAGTCAATTAGCAAATGATGGTGTTTAACAACAGTTACTGTGGTGTGAACACATTTTAAAGCATGCCTGTTAAAAAGGGCCCCATGACACCTTTCACTACAAAAGCTGGAGATGTTTTTGCAAACATTTTATGTCGATCTGTTGATATTTTCCTCTCTTTCTTCCTGTTTTCATTGCATAAGTCCCACAGTGATACCTGCTGCTACTAGTACACAGGGGCATCAGCTAATGATGCCGAAAGCTGACAGAAGTCTGGATATTGTCTGATCTGGCTAAGGATTTGGCAATGAAGCGTGTTTTGGCAGATGAGTTTTTTTGTGATGTAGCCAGGGGGCAAGACGTCTACCACTTGGCTTTAAAGTGCTTTGGTAGAACAGAAAGCCCCCACATGAAAATAAATTAGTGTCACCTTCATCCTCCTGACCTGTCGTTCCAAATAGACCAACACATTTTTAGGCAGCTTTGAAGATTTACCTGTGCTTCATGCAGCGCTCCCAACTGGTTTCTCTCACAATCATTACACAGTTAGCGATTTCCAGGCGCACATGTTAGCATGCGCAGCGAGCATGTCGGAACCCTGGGGAAAGCTTTTAGGACTAATGTGACAGCGTTGCTCTGATGTCCTACAGGTAAAGTGACATTCATCATCCTGCCTTGAGACTGGATGACCCCAAAGAGCTCGCTCAGGAAAAGATTGAGCTTCTGTTTTTCATGGGAGATCATTTCATAGCCCTTAGCCCTCTGGCTCCAGGGACAGCATTAGAAGTGTGCCTGGAGAAGTCACTCTATATGTTGATATAAGAGCGGAGGGTCAGGGAAAAGGAAGAGTCTGTTAGGACAGGAAGCGCCAACAGTTTGAATCGATCTGTTTGGCCTTGGATGGCGACACATGTTCGGTCAGCAGGAACACTCTATCATTCATCCATGAGGCCACATATAGAACATCATTGGCATTTGTGGCCTCATAAAACAATTTTTTTTCTCAAATGAAATTCATATTATTATTATTATTTTACTGAATTTTTGTAGTTAAAAATTTCAGTTAAAGCTTACCCCAATTTCATCTAAAGTGTAGGTGTCTTTTTTGACGTTTTTTTGACGTTGACGTCGTCAGTCATATACGGTGACCAAGAAGCAGATGTCTTTCGACACATTAACTCATGAGAACGTGATATTATGTCTTCTTATTTTGAGGTAATGACATATTTTTCTCGTGGCCACAAGTTTATTGCGTAAACAAACCTGTGTGACCTCAGCAAACCGGGATTATCAGAGATGGATTTGGTATTATTTTGTTTAGAATTAATATTAATTTTTCTAAAAAATTATTGTATTATAAACAAGTATTTCATAGTTTTTTATGTTTTGTTAAAAGCGCTATATAAATAAAGGTTTTTGATTTGTTGCTTTATTATATAAAGTATTATTTTGCATGCAATGGCTAAATAAATGGCTAAACACAATTTATATTAAGTTTATCATAAATAAATATTACATTAATATTAAATGTCCATTAACTCATCGTTATCAGCATCATCATAAACAACAACATCATTGTTATTAGCAAAGAATATACAAGCCCAAGAGGTGAAACTCAATAGAACGCTCCATAGCAACAGTTCTGCCCATGAGGTGACCGTGCCACTGCCATTTTGGACTGACACCAACACAGAAAGCCATAGAATAATATGCGCCAGTTGTGCTTGACGAACTTATAATAACACATAGGCTTATATTTACAGGGTGCGCTTTGTAGGGAAGGATGGGGGGATTTACCCCCCTCTGGTTTATGAATCTCTGCCTTTGCTGAATTATTTTTGTTTTAACAGATAGTCTACTATTTCTGTCAAGCGCGCACACTTAACAAAACTGTAAATAGTAATAGAGAATAAAGTGGAAGTGGTAGAGAAAGATTGTGAGAAAGAAAAACAAAAACTGAAAGAGATTGTAAGACATAACAATGTAATGTAGAATGGAAGTGTCAAGAATTTACTGACGAGTTATCTTTCTTGTTGATTAGGCTGAGAGATGCGTCAGTTTTGGGTGTGCAATATGATGATTTCTTATCCTGTTAAATAAGTACACAAGTGATCTCTTTCACTCCTCCTTGCTACACTTCTTCCCTGCTCTTCGCTAACAACCTCAATCCACTTTATTGCAGTAGAGCTGCTTGTGTTTCGCCCCTTGTGCTGTCGCATCTTAGAGCAACTCTCAGCAGGTGTCAGTCCAAAATGGCGGCAGCGCCTCCACACCACCATCTATATAGACTGTTGCGCATATCAGTAAATTTTTTGCCTCTTGGTACTTCTATACTCTTTGTTATTTGCCTATTATATTTATAGCCTATAGCACCCCCACCCCCACTTTTCATTTCAATCTTTTTACATAAAGTTCTGACTTTATAATATTCAACAACATATAATACAAATATTTGTAATACAATGTAGCATAATAAAGCTTTGATTATGGTGGTTGGGAATTAAAATGCAGTTTAAAGGTTTGAATTAAATGTATTTAATTTTATTTCTGCAAATTAATCATTATTAATATAGTCTAATGGCTAGTGCAACCGTTAAATCATCTTTTTCATTGAGGAATGAATCATTCACACATTTTATTTGCAAATGAAAACAACACAGGCATATCACGCAAAGGCATAAACAGTCTAAAATCATAAAGTATACTAGCCCCAGTCCGAGGAACATTGACAGTCATCATTAGCCTCTTTCATTTTCTGACAATTGCGTTGACAGTTGTTCTTTTTTCACCAAGCTGCTTGGCAATTGCCCTGTAGCCTTTTCCAGCTTTGTGAAGGTCTACAATTTTGTCCTTTGACAGACTTTGACTGGGGGGTGCACAGGTGTCTTTATGACAGCTAACGACCTCAAACAGGTTCTACTAATTTTGAATCATGAGCAGAGTATAGCTGGATTATTTAAAAGCATAATAACAGGTCTTTGAGGGTCAGAAATCTGGCTGATAAGCAAGTGATCAAATACTTATTTGACACAGTAATTCCCAAATAAACTGTTAAAAAAAATCATACAATGTTATTTCCAGATTTTGTCTTTCACAGTGGAAATGCACCTATGCACCTAAACTTGCAAAATCACAGGGTGATCAAATACTTATTGATCTCACAGTAAATTTTAACTTAAATTATGTTGATATCATTTGTAATAATTTATTATACTATTGTTTGTAACAATTAACTAAATGCTAAATGCATTTATTTTTAAACGTTTCTTTTGTAGCATAATTGAACCTGACATTTTCATTGTAATGGGAGGGTTTGTGCTGTGGCCAATGCAATGTCTGGAGGAAAAAAAAATATTATTTGGTTTTGTTTTGTGGGTCAAAATCCGACATGAATAGAAATTAGGTTAATGTGCTCAGGCAGTAAACATGTCTTCACATCATCTTGCATCATGCCTACTAATGCGGATCACAGCCAGACATGTATTTGTCTTTGAAGAGTTTTTGCTCAGCTGGTTCAAGTGTTTCATCATTTTCATTCTGCCGCCTCTGGCTCGGACTAGGCACTTTTGATTCTCGAAGGGAAGCTGAGTTTAAAAGAAGCACCAAACAACAATTCTGTTCTGCAATGGATCATTTACGAATGCAAATTTAATAGCGAGTCACGGCTTTTAGCATAATGCCATTCGACTTCCATCAGGCTGATCCACGTAGATACAGTATACAAGCTTGTCATTAAATGTGATCTCTCCCTGTGCGCTATTTCATCTGCATGTAAACAATATAATGATATCAGACAGCTATGACCATATTCGATTGCAAATGAATGCCAATTTCATAGCCAGATGGATTGCGGGCCACAAGCTAACAAGATTGTATTGTTTAATTACAGCTTGATTGACACATAATCAGCCGTTACGCAGAAATTTCTCCATAAAACCATTTGCTCAGAGTTTTCAAACAATACACAGCAGAAGATTTGGAAATATTACCTGAGCCATTGTTAAGCCCCCTCTCGTTACTCAGCTTTCATTAGCATAGCTACACTGCACCATGCTACGTGCTAAATGGGAGATTAGGGAGACTGCTGAAGGGGATATAAGGGAACAGAACTGTAATGAGTGTTAACCATGTAGGCTGCCGGGTCTTATTGAATAAATAAATAAGAAGATTAGGGACTGCTTAAATATCTTTGTGCACCTGTGTGCCGTACTGCCTGAGCACCTCATAAAGCAACAGCCCTGCTAATAAATGAGCAGCTCTTATACAGGTAATGTTTCTTCTTTCACCTCGTTCGCATTTAAATATTCCCTTTATTCCAGCTCATATTCGCAAATGGCTCTCTAATGTCTTTCTTGGCAAATTTAACATAGTTTTACCAAGTCACAAAATGTTCTTGTGGTCAGAACAATTAAATTTGCCCATATGAAACCAGCCCTTATTGTTAAACTAATGGCACCATTTGCTCTCATACAGTAAGTGTGATGGTCAACGCAGAGGTCGTAGGTTTTTTTTTCTTTCATTAGGTTAATACTACAACAATGCTAGCACAGTCAGGATAATTGCATATTTAAGAAACTGAGCTCATGACCTCTGCTTGGCATATACTAGTGCCATGTTTTAATGTGTGAGCTACAGAAATGCTTCATACTGTAATTTTGTGTTGTCTTAAAGTAATGTTTATTTATTTATTTATTTTTTTACAAATTACAAAATTGTAGCTTAACGCATTCTTAACCTTTTTAAATGCTCTAAACTGAAATGAAATCCTGTTTCTGCCCCAGAATTAAAAATGCATAAAATTTTGTGTATAATAACAACTGTGACATTTAAATGTTTAACATTTTTTATATTATATTTATTACATATCAATAGCAAAACAACTCAGAATTGTGAGATGTAAACCGTGATATAATATATTCTTTTTGTAACTTTTTCAATTCATGATTCCAAATTTTTTTTCCTTTAAATTCTAAATTTACTTATTTTTTCAGCCATAGATTTAAAATAATCAAAAATTTAATTAATTTAAGTTAAATTAAATTGTGGCTTTTTATCTTGAATTAGTATGGGTCTATATAGGTTGTATCTATCTATATAATCTACATGAGGAAAATATTCCCTTTAATGGTGTTTACAGAAGACAATAAGGAACATAATAAACAAAGTTACGCAATCATGGAACATATCGTGCAGGTGGAACAGATGGTGTACAGACAATAACAACAGAGTATTGATGTGTAGCAAATAAATAAATTACTATGTAATAAAACTATACAGTTTGTATCAGTCCTCAGATGATGTACAGTAATCTCAAAATGGTCAGGAATGTTGATATTAATTAAAAGGTGACTTTTAAAAAATGTTCACTCTTTTTGATTGCATCAGTGATAAATCTGCCAACTATAATTACCTTAGTTCACTTTTTGAACAAGACTTAATGAAAGTTTGGATTTGGCCTATGGTTGTGGGACCGAATCCAAAGCTCCCAGTAAAATATTGCACAGCCACCCAACTGACTTTATTAAACAACAATCAAAGTGAAGCTGAAATAAATATTGATAATAGCAAAAGAGTTTTGCCATCTGCGTTACATTTCTCAAGAGCATAAAGCTGAAGCGCTTTTATCCACGAAAACTATCCAAATTATCCACAAAAACCTTTGATTATGACACACTATCCTGAACTTTTAATAAGGCATAGTACATTCCCTCATTAGCATGAAAATTCATTATCCTTTTAGATATCTGAAGTATTTTATCTTTGATTTCAGGCATGCTGGGTTAGTTTGAAAAGTTTCACTGAAATCTTGTCAAGTATGAAAAAGGCATCTGTGTGAGTACTTGTATGTGTCAGTATTGTCCTTACATGGGTGTGATCTGATAGTCTGCTGTCTGCTGGTGAGTAGAGTGTACCGTGGGAGCGTTTTTCCCCTCTCATTGCCTCCTGCTGTGAGGATTGTCTGTTTGACTAGAGAATCCCGGCATTTCTCTCTCCTGAGCTTACACGAGCTGCTCCGCTCCATTCAAAGCCCATTTTCTGCATTCATTTCATGGTCGTGCTCCTGTCAAAGCTTGGATTTCAAGGATGAATCCATTCAGTTCTACCCAGGTTTACCAAGCTTAGAAAAAAATTCTACATGCTATGACTTACCCATGAATGTTTGCCTGCGTATGCATGTGTGTCCTGGAAGTGTGCTGGATTTATTAAGCAGATGATTTTTTACAGATGCTAGGGTTTTCAGCGCATCACTATTCATCTCCTCTTTCCCCTGTGACCTTAATGGCATAAGTCCAGAACATTAGGAAATAGCATGTTAATATCATTGTACTTCTAAAAATATATTTTCTTTTGTGTTTCCAAGGTTTCAACCCAGACAGAGGCTCTCGGTCATGACCAAGGGTCAATTTACTCTTTGTTTATACCTTCAATTCTACTTGCAGTTTTGAACTGTATTTTTTAATTATGTATATTGTATAGTAATAAATAATAAAGCAAAGCATCTATTTTCAGGGAAAAAATAAAAAGAGAAAAATCATAATATGAAATGTGTGGTTTTGTGTATTGTGAGGTCAAGATGTGTCATCCATTATCCTTTCATTTTTCCTCATCCTCTGTCTCATTCTATCATGCATTTGATTAAGACAGAGCTCTTGCAGGAGGCTTATGGAAGGATTAGGCTGTTAAAATACTACTTTGTTCTATAATGTTATGTTTGGAATGTGTCTGTTTGCTTGTTCTCTCAGTGTATGATATCGTAAATGTGACATTGCTTCAGAAAGCTAATAGAGAATAAAAAGAGTCCTATATGGATATTAAGAATTGCCTCATTATAATGCATTTATTGCCTGTATCAAACAAATATTTATGGGGAGGGTTTTTATAAAGAAATAAATAATATTGACGTTGAAAAAAATAAACCTTGCTCTATTGCTTTGGACTACAGAAAAATAAAATAGTTTCTAATATGTTTCTCCATTGAACCATTATGTCATCTTCACAGATAAGGACCTGTGTGTCAAGCTTAAATGCAATTTGTGTTTTGAAAAAGTGTTCTAGTGTTTCTAGAGCAGCATTTCTCCACCTAAGAAACGCTGTAAAGTTATCAAAAATGCTCCCTGTTTCGGATGCAGCAAAGCTAGTTCATGCATTTGTGACCTCAAGACGGGATTATTGTGACACATTACTGACTGGATGGCCTACAGTCTCCAAGCTAGTCTAAACAAGCTTCAGTTGATTTAAAATGCATCAGTGACAGATCTTAGCTGATCATATCAGCTATAGTCCTACTGTCTTATAAATCTCTAAATCGCGCAGGTCCTCAGCAATAAGGTGATGTTCTTTCACACTATAATCCTCAGACTTATTAAATCAAAAATTTCTAATCAGTTGGACAAAAAAAAAAAAACAAGTTTGAACCTTTCCAGTATGGCCCTGGTATCGTTTTGTCAGACATGGATCTAATTTTGTAGCAAAGCTATCATTATTAATATATATATATATATATATATATATATATAATATATTAATTTTATTGAATGATTTAATGATTGATTGAAAGATTGATTGATTGATATTTGTTTTATTATCTGAAAATATACACTTTTGTATATATATATATTACACAAACAACATTGCCAAAGCCCTGAAAAACAATAGCTGTTTGTATATAATAATAATAATAATAATAATAATAATAATAATAATAATAATAAAACATATATATAATCACATACACTTTGCCTACATTCTGTATTGTATGCTATACAGAATTAAACTGTAGCCTATAGTAAATAAAAATTAATATTATCTAATTATCTATCTTAAAAAAGGTGCCTTTAAATGATGTATTGTGACAAGTGCTGTAACAAAATAAGTATGAAAACGATAATATAATAAACAGAAGAGTTTTGATATTGATTTGTATTTTAACCTTACACACCTTGAACATAGGCAAAAAATGTCACAAAAACATTTTTTTAAATTACAATAGAATGACATTGGCATGTTTTGAGTGCTTCTCTTTTGAATTATGAATGCATGTCTACTGTTTTTTTTTAAATCATTGTATACCTATTGACTATGTTTTTCATATAAGCTTTCACAGCAGCTACAAAATAAATGTAAAGGCGATCCAGACTAAAAGCACTGGGCTGATTTATAATTTAAAACAAATGCTCTCAAGTTCAAACAAAAGCAGTAAATAGATTTTAAACTAAACCAAATAAGCTATGCTCTAGTAGAATGAACGGGTACAGCAGATGTTAAAGGTTGACTTTTGTTCGTTAAATTAAATTGTGCAACCATTTCACTGGTGACATTTAGGGGAACAGAAACAAAGTGGCTTGGCGGATTACAACTAATATCCGTTTGCATGTAAAATATGTATATATAAATAATAATAAAAAAAAGCAGGCGATATTATGCCATTTACAAATCTCCTTTGCCCTGTCTAATGATTTGGCCTCATTATTTTGAAACAGTAGACCATACGATTGTCTTAAAAGATGGCCCACTGAAGTGTGTTTTAAGCCAAACTTACAGAGTGCACTGATGTGCAACTGTACTTTTTCTCATAATAAACCGTCTTGTCTAAGCATTTGCCCTTACTTTGCCGCTAATATGAAAGCAAACGCTTGCAGGGACAGATTGTTCCAGTGCTGTGTATTTAATCATCTCTTCTGCAGAAATTAACCATGGCCTGTGCACCTCCTTACTGATGTTCTCCATTTCATAAATGGTTGAACTTTTCAGTGAAACCCTAGCGGTCATGACTGATGCGCTGCTGTATTTTCATTTTTGCATTTTCATTGCTTTGCACTGTAACATATTTCCTGTGCTGTTTACTTTGTGAGAGACTTTCTCCCAAAGAAAAGTGCTAGCCAGAATATCAAATCAAAGCACATGTGAATGAGACTGTCTGTCGCTTATGATCTTCCATCTAGTTTGTCATTTCACTCATTACTCCCTCTCTCCTTCTATTTATCTTTCTCTCTGCTTTTTCTCTCCAGACTGCTCAGTTACTGTCTGAGCTCTAAACATAGCTGATTGATCTGGCCCTGGGGGCCCGGGCTCCTAGCCTCCCTACGTGTGTCTCCGTCTCTCACTCAACTTAAGCCTGCTGGTAGCTCAGCATTGGGAGTCATTGCTTATGAATCTCCAGCTCTCCCAAAAGATCAGCTTTCACTCTCCATACCTACCTCCCTGCCCACAAAAAGGAGAAGGAGGTAGAATAAATCAAAGGCTGCTACGTCAGTGACACACACCCTCCCGGCAACATTCTCGGCCTCCTTGATTTTATTAGCTTGAGAAAAAATATGAGAAGAGTGTAAAACAACCTTTAGGTTATGGATGATGAGAGTGCAGTTTTAGATGTTTTAAATGTTTCACAGCTCACTAATGGGATGCTGGTGAGCAGCTTTATATATAGCATGTTTTATCATGAAACTGCATATCGCAAAAGCCATATAAGCCAATCAGTTTCGCTCAGTATGTTTGCAGTGCGTTATTTTTTTCTCCCTGTCTACAAAAGCCATTCATCTGCTTATTCAAATTAAACCCTTCTAATATCCAGACGAGGCAGAAAAATGCACAGGTATCGATTTCCTGGGAAAGTTGACAAATGGAAGCTGTGGTGCGTGGTATCGCTTTTACTCACTGAAGGAGCGAGAGGACATTTGTCAAGCTCTGGTGAGGCTGCAAAACTGTGATAGTATGGAAGGGAACATAACCATGGGGACAGTTCCTCTGGCTAATTAACACACATACACACACACACATCCCACACACACACACCTTCACTGACATGTTGTTATCGTACGCCATTTCTAATCTGGACGGAAAAGAAGTTATCTCTGAAATTAATTACACCAATAACAGGAGCAGCCTGCAGGACCAATAAACAGGATAATTAGGAAAAGCAATCAAGCTCTTATTAGATTCCCAAGGAAAAGAAGACAAGACCGCTTGAGAGTTTGAAAGCAAGAAAGAAACAAAAAAAGGAAACAGAAGAGAAAAACAGAAATTCAATAAAATTTCAGGGAACATACGAGACACTTTGTCTTTTTTTATTTCCGTTTTAGTCAGATTTGAGAAAGCAATAAACCTATGAAATAAAATAAGAACTTTAATCAACTTTATTGCTGAAATTGACACAAAATGACACAATAATTCAAAATATCTACCGTTCTGAATAATTAAAAAAATGTTATTTTATCATTTTAGTCATATTCAAGAATGTTGCTTAAAAGACAAAAAAAAAACGTGCAGGTTTCTTATTCAGGACCATGGACAGTGAAGTTGACAGGCCTGATGCAGAACCATGGACAGCAACATTTCAGCGGTCTGGCTTCAGTACTACGGAGAGGGACACACATGGTCTGCAACACAAACACAATTCAGAACCATGGATAGGGACATTATAACAGCTAATGCAAACTTAAAGGGGTTTAAAGGGGTTCTTTTTGACTAGGAGGTTTCCTGTAGGGCAAATTTTGTTTTTTGCAATTTATATTCATTTATTTATTTATTTTACAGAATCTGACTAATGTGTTTTTTTGTTTGTTTGTTTGTTTGTTTGTTTTTAGAAAGTTTCATGTATGTGCATTATTACAACCATACTTAAAATGCATTTTGCTATATTAATTTAGTTTAGTTTGATCATTTTAACTGTTTATATTTTATGAATGTAGGTACTTGATCTCCAGTGGATCCTTTTGCAGACAATGGATACAGTGAGATCTTTTATATATATATATATATATAGTTGAACGCCACTATTGTAGGCTCATTCACACAACACTTATCCTCTTATTTAGATGTAAAACAAAATAAAAAATAAAAAAATTATAATAATGTTGCTTATAACATTCTGGGTACATGTTTCATTATATTGCTTATTGTAAAGAAGAGGCTTCTTTTATAGACCCTAATAGAGTAATATAATATTATCTCCCCTTTCACTTCAGCAGTTGCTCAGTTATCTTGTATAAAACCTTTGAAACATTTGGACTAGATTTCACAGCCAGACTTCCCAGAGGGAGGAAATCATAACAAAGAAATACACCAATTTGAGTCAAACTGTTTTCAATTACACCCAGCACACTAGCGTGCATAGATATAACTTTATGTGCTCATTGCCAATTACCAATCCCTGCCATACTAGGATGCAGAGTGAATGGGAACAGCTGGTGGTGAGGAGGACAAAACACACGCACACACTTTTATACTGCAAATGGAGTCACATTTATATGCAGAGTATATTGATATCAGCATGACGCTACGTGGTCTCACACCAGGCTAGTGCTGGTAATATCAAACCCATGGTGGTACATAATGAGGATTAATATTACACCATACTCTGAGAGAAAGAGATGGATTGATGGGGAGAGGGAAAGAGGAGGGAGGTGTGAGTGAGTTAATAGTTGTTGTTCAGTTGTTGCTGTTGGCTTTTCAGCTGTTGCTGAGGAGAGAATCTCACTCAAGACAATTTGCAACAATGCTTGTTTTCTGTCTTTTCTTTGTCTATTCTCTTCCTTTATTTTATTTTCTTGATTTTCAAGTGCTTCTGCTGATATGATGCAAGTTATGCCAGTTAATGTGACAGCATTGCACTTAACTTTGAACAAACACGCATAAAAGAAAGTTTTACACTCTGTTTGTACTTCTCAAGCCTATCTGTGTAGATGAAGCCCCTCTTCATCTCCCGAACAAAAGCATGCACGCAAAGACCGTCTCATTGTGATGTGATCACAAACATATTCCCATGATTCTTTCTGTCACATAAATGAACAGTTAAAGGGCTGGTGACAGGTAGGAAGCTTCCAGCTACAGAATCAGCCATCAGACGGACAAAAGGGGTTCAGTAGCCATGGCGCCTTTTATGGATGCTTGTCTGCGGCATGGGTTTCCTTTTCCTGTAGGCTTGTTTTTTAATGAGAAAGAAAGCATTTTGAGGATGATGGCTTTTTGAAAGAAAATGTGAGGAGAAAAGCATGCCGTTATTTGAATGAAAAGAACTTCAAAGCAGTGAAAGCTTATCAAATACATCTTTGTGTTGTTTTTGTGCCTTTTTATCTCTCGGATTTCAATTTGTGATGAATTGTGACAGGTTAAGAAAGATGTGCAGGGGACAAATGCTCGCACACACAAGTTATCATACAACAATCATAGTAAGACATCTTTGGTTGCACTCATTACGTTAATTTCCACTGCATCTTTCGTAGTTTGAGAGACGTGGCTTTCTGGAAGAGATGTAGTATCTGTCATATGAGCCCATAAGCTTAAATTACCATATAATCATCTAAACACATTTCAACTATTACCTCATGCTTTTATGGGTCTCACATAACAACTCCTGGCTCTGTGCTCTTGTAGCAATTTTCCACACCGTCCACCATCTCCAGTCCATTTTACAGCTTCTATCTGTTTTTATCTCTTCCTCTCTGATTATGCTTTCAAGCAGCTGCCTGTTATAGAGGCTGCCTGCCGATGAACTCTCTGTTTCATACATGAGCATGCATTGATAAACCCAAGGCTGGCCATATGTATTAGACCAACATTGCCAATATTGAAGCATTTACATGCACAAACACACACACACACACACACAGACAGGTGGAGTAAGCAGCCAAAAGCAGACAAGGATGTGGGACACAGTATTGGTGGCAATCCTTTTTTTTCCCTCTCCCCCTTCAGAATATCTAATGTTTTTTTTTTTTTTTCTTCAATTTGTTTTGGTGACACCCCAATCCTCAAAATTTGATTGTCTATTTATAAATCTATAGCTACTTTTTTTGGCAGCATTTTAATATATATATATATTTAGATAAGTTTTTATCATTTTGTTTAATAAAATGTTGAATCACCATAATTACCATAGCAGTAGTCCATATTAATTGTTTGCTGTTATCCTCTGAAGGCATTGATTCCACTGCTGTAAGTGAAAAACAAATCTTTAAGGAAGAACTCTAGTTTAAAATGTCAAAATCTATCTAATTATGGCATTAAATCACTCGCAATCTTTGTCTGTTTACACTACATAACCGCAACACCATATAAGAAGAAAAAGGGTGAAAGAGGGGGAAAAAAGTGCATACAAGTGTTTTTTTGTCTATCTTCGAGGCTCCAAGGTAGATTTGAACGGCTGCTTTAAGACACACATTTGCGAACTTCCCTGTCGGCTGTCGCATATGTCACACATTCAATCTAAACATATGCCTACCCTAAACAACTTCTATAATATATTTTAAAACAGTTACAACAGCCCAGGCATACATTTATACATATAGAATCCTGCATCAAGCAAATTCATAAGTGGAAAAATGTTAAACAGCAATGGAACTCCAGAGGGGCCTATTTTGAGATGCGCCTCACCTGAAATGTGAATACATGCAAGAGGAGGCAGCTGCAGTGAGAGTCAGACAAGACGAATGGGTTATGACCTCTTAATGTAGAACAGATACCTAAGAGTTCATAGGCGGGTATAACATAAGTGTAGGCCTAAACTCTAAAAATAGTTAAATCCAAAAGTATTGTTGTAAAACTTGTTGAGTATTAGGAGATAGGCTGTCTAAAAAAAAAGCTGTTTATTCAGCCCTATTGACATCCACTATCCAAAAAAAAAACTAACAACAGGGCACAGCGTTTTGAAGACCTGGACCTTTCTTGCACACTTGTTTTCTGTCACATGCACATGTTCTCAAGCGGCAAGATAACAAGTGTGTTGTGGACTTTGTTGTATCCTTTTGTTGTTTTGGCCTTCTATGTGTTGCGTTACGTTGTGTGTGTTATGTGAGTGATACAAAAGCATAAAGTGAACAGCATGACGGATGTTGCCAGATTTATTGAACAGCAGCAGGAGGTTTGATATTCACCTGAGTAATAACTGAAATAACTGTAAGACTAAATGAAGAGCAACTGGTAATAACTGTGAGCTTCTTTTTATGTTTGTTTGTCTTACAGTGTGTTTATAAAAGTTTAAATTAGACTTTGAATGCCACGTGTTTATTAGTGGTCGTCTTTCCTGTAAGACATGCTAGTTGCCCCACTGACAAATCAAATTTTTTCTTTTCTTTCTGTTTAATTTATGAACACATATGGCAAATTAATGTACTGGCATATGTATCTACACAACTACAACTACATATCTTGATTAACCTGTCTTGATTAGTTTTGCCATAATGAATGGCAACCTATATTGCATACCTGTGTGTTTGCATGGAGGACATCTTGAAATTAATATACCATGATGTTCTAAAATATGCCATTTTCTGTGGTGTGCATCTGTGTTCACTTTCATCCAGATCCCTGTATGAATGGATGTAAACACCACTGATGCTCCTCCTGATATCTACACTTTCATTAATTTGTTCATTCATTCACAGGCAGTTCTTTTGTGCATTACATATTTACCAAAGCCTCCATATCAGTCTTAATTTTGCATGTGGCAGTCAACCCCAGGGTTGATGAGGCTCTTTTTTAAAAGTGAGCATTTTCCATCTCTTAGTCAGGAGCTTAATTAACACGGTCTCCATGGGGAACGTGTGTGTTGAGCAGATGGCACAGGCTAGCTTAGGCGAGATGAAAAATGCTAATTTGTCAAATGCAGCTAAAACAACCTGATTGGAGATCTCATTAGGAGGCGGTTTGAACTCCCATCTGAAGACACATCTTGCCGGAACACACACCTTCCTTCTCTCATCCACCCTCTGCACTATTTTAATCCTACTTTACCTCAGTTCTTCCCACTCTGCTCTCTCTCTCAGTGCCCCCTGGGAGGAGGTGTCTGCTGTTTCCTCTGCTAAACACGTTGTATGATTATAATGGGATTATTCTATACAGCATGCTTTGTGCCCTCATGTGAGTTCTAAAGCAGCATTTTCTTTTTTTGCTTGATAATAGTTTTTAGAAATCGTATTAATAATTGTATTGTAATTTACATTATTTGTTTTAGTTTGCACAGCCTGAGTGCAGTCTATGAAAAAGGTCAGAAATAATAAATGGTGAGTATTGGTCACATTAGGTAAAAGAATAAAATTCTTGTTTAAAGTTGAAGTCTTTTCAAACATTTCCATTATCATTAAGATTAATGTGCGCAAATTTGTATCTCATTCATAACAAAAATTACACACTTTCCCTTTAAAAATGTTCAACAAAGCAAGCAGAAAAACCTTTGACACATTCAGTGCCTCTTTTAATGTAAGCTTGACATCTGTTAGTCAAGTAGCAGATATTATTATTATTATTATGTGACATGCATTTTTACCCAGAAACTTGTTTTGTTTCAGCCTTCAGCATCTACTATTATATATGTACATGGAACAAAATTATAAACTGAACAATTTTGATTTTTCCCCCCAATTTTTTGAGCTGAACTCAAAGATCTAAGACTTTTTCTATGTACACAAAAAGCCTATTTCTCTCATAAGACAGCATGATTATTGGACAGGCTGGCTACAATAAAAGAGGATGACACAACAGAGAAGAATCACAACACCACACTTTCAATGACACAGGAGATTCATCAAGGGATTCCAAAGAGAGCCTGTAAAGAACACACAGATCGAAGAGAACACATGGGAATCACACAGGGTAAGTATTAGTTACTAAGTCTTGCCAGAGTTTAGTCCACTTGTTCAGAAATGAGCTCAGACACTGAATGTGAAGTGGTGTGTGGTTTTATGTGTTTGCTCATTGCGTGGTGACTGGATCCAGGTGGTGGTGTCAGGTGATCATGATTAGTATTCTGGTGAGAGTGAGTGCTGTGATTGGGTGATGGTGGAGCCTGGCGTGTCTGTGACAACATAAGCCGTCTCCAAAGGTGTTTCAGAGAATTTGGCAGTACATCCAACCGGCCTCACAACCACAGATCACGTGTAACCATACCAGCCCAGGACCTCCACATGCAGCATCTTCACCTCCAAGATCATCTGAGACCAGCCACCAGGACAGCTGCTGCAACAATCGGTTTGCATAACCAAAGAATTTCTGCACAAACTGTCAGAAACCATATCAGAAAAGCTCATCTGCATGCTCGTCATCCTCATCTGGGTCCTGACTGCAGTTTGTCATCGTAATTGATTCCTGGAGCTAGCTAAAACATCCCAGTTTTTGCATGGCCAGCATACTCACCAGACATGTCACCCATTGAGCATGTTTGGGATGCTCTGCATCATCGTACACGACAGAGTGTTCCAGTTCCTGCCAATATCCAGCAACTTTGCACAGCCATTGAAGAGGAGTGGACCAACATTCCACAGGTGTATTCTTTTCGATACTTGCTTATCTCTAAAATACTTTTCTTAAGCTAAATTATGTGTTATGGACATTAAATGACTTTCTATGTAATGTCAGGTTGCATGTTGTTCACTAGCTGTTTTATACTCTACTGTGCAAAAGTCATAGGCCGATAGTATTTTCTACACACACACACACACACACACACAACAACAACAGCTTTAAGTCAGTTATCTCTATGCCACTGAATAAAAAAAATAATAGCAAAAGCAATGTTTGAAAATGTATCTCAGAATAGTCTAGATTTCTTTCTGAATCCACAAATTATGTGAATGTGAAAATAATGTATGTCAAATAAAGAGCGTGTCATGTTATTTGAGGAAAAAAGTCAAAAGCAGTAAAATCACATAAAAGCACATCGAGACACATGACATAGTTCTGAATCAGCGTCTCACATTGAAGACACAGGGGTCCTGCTATAATTAAAGCAAAGTCACATTTAGCTCAACTATTTTTACCATATGGTAGATTCAGTGGGTTCAGCTTGATCTCTCAGCGGATGTGTGACACACAGTTTGAAGCATTCTTTTTAATAAATTCATAGCAATGAACTAGACAGCTCAAAAAAAAGTCCTTACATGCCTTGCACACCTTAAAAACATGGAGCATGGACTGTTTTCTTACAATCATAGTATACGGGACAAAAAGGTGGGTGGAAATGTGAGGAGGGCCAGCAGCACTCCCTATCTCTCTCTTTGTCTTTCATCCCACTTCAAATAACAGTGCAGAAAACAACTTTTCACAGTTGACTGACAACAGGATCCCTTTATGTTACCTCTGTCTGTGGCATCTCTTTCGTACACAAACACCGTCACAAACAATCCCTTCTCTCTCATTTCTCCCCCCTATCAATTGTCATGGAAGTCAAAAATCCTGTTTCCACAAATGCCACCTTTTTTCCGCTTTGCCTGTTTCAGTAATATTGCCGAGAAATGAAAGGAATTGAGTACAAGATTGACTGTTTTGAGCACTTCACACTTTAATTCTTCCTCTTATTCCTTACTTTTTTGTTATTCACCCTTTTAAATATGTTTACCATTTGCCACTAAAGCTCTTATTTGCTGCGTAAATCATCCTGTAGCTGCTGACTGAAATTACAGCCCTTCTTGTCCTCCAGTGTCAGGGAAGTAATGCAAAAAGTGTAGTGTTCTAAACTACTATTTATAAATAAGCAGCTTTACAATAAAGCTTCCATTTTGAAAAAGCCATTTTAGATACTAACAAAACTGTTACAAAAAGTTGCAAACTACTATTAAGCTACATAAGAGCCAAGAAAAATATTACAGAATATATTAAATATAATAAAAAAAAAAATAACAAAGAAGCTTTCTTCCTTACTGATTTTTTTTGATAGTACAACATATCTGGCATGAAAACAGTCAGGATCTAAATTATGATTAAAGCATTTGAGTTTGATGTGTAAATTCACAATAAATACACCTAATTAACAAATAACAACAAAAGGGTTGTAACATATTAATTATTATTATTTATATTTTATTTATTTATTTTATCACAATTAACTTGTTAGAAGAAGTTAGAAGTTAGAAGATTGCTACTGGAAAAGTTTTTTTCAGTAAAAACAAGTTTTTACTGAAAAAGATCAATAGCTCTACTTTTAGTTAGTTCCCTAACACAACTTTCTTCTTATCTAGCTCATTTTCTTACGTAATGCACGTTTTGGAGTTTTCCTTGATTCTTTCCTTTCAAAAGTTGTCCACTGTGTCGACAGACATATTAAAGTTTTAGCAGCAAAACAACTGCAGGCAGTTATCAGGCTGAGACACCCGACAAAGCAAAGGAATCCTTCGGTTACGCAGCATTCTTCATGATGTATTTCTAAAACCACTCTCTGTGTTCGATTTCTTCCTGCGGTGGATAAAACTGTCAAATCAGTGAGTGTGTGTGTGTGTGGATAAACACTCCAGGAGTGGTGCTCTAGCATCATCTCGGTATCATGTTAAAATTGCTCATCTGTCATGTCCTCTGTCTACTTGTCAGGTACACTAAGCTGGGGCAGGGCACAATGATTATCGCTGAAGTGTTTTGTCAGGCATTTATTTGTCTCCCTATGTATTTCCAATGCTCAGCGGTGTGTTGGATTTCCCAGCATGACCTAGGATGATGATGGTAATGGAGAGGAGAACAGAATAAAGCCTGCATTTATCTGATAGGCAGAGCACAAAGTGAGGTTAGGACAAGTTCCTGTGTGGTAAAGGAGGTCTCGCTGGGTAGAGAGTTTTTTGTAGGCTTTCATCAGTGAAATTGTACCTTAAGGGACATTAGTTTAATGTCCAGAAATGTAGGAGCACATTCATCAATGCGCTTTCATAAGCAAACATCATTCTAGAGACTTATTCAAAAACAATTAGACAAGTCATAACTTTTATAAAGAATATCTATTTGGTTTTGAGACATTCGTCTTATGCAAGTTTAGATCATTTCTGTCAAGAAATTATTGTTTGTGAAACTATATCAGGGGTGGCAAATGTTGGTCCTGGAGAGCTGCAGCCCAGAATATTTTCACTTTAATAAAATGGACCTTAAAAAGCTAATGAAGATCTGAATGGTTATTAGTAAGCTACTAGTAAGCTACAAGCTAAACTCTGCAGGACTGCAGCTTAGCAGGACTGGAGTTTGCCAACCATGATATACTAAGTGCAAAAATTAAAAGGCAAATATAACCGTATGCAACAGTAACATATTGAGTGTAAATTACATAAACTTGCCTCCCTTCAGTCCATTGACTTTCTACAGAGACCCCTTAGCGTGCCTTTACTTTTCTGGAGGCTCAGTGAGATGGATGGGGGAAAGTCACGTGAGAGGAGGCAATAAGGGTGTTTGACTTTTAGCAGCACTGCACAGAATGACCAGTGTATGACATCAAAGTAACACAAGAGCAATTTTAAAGCATAAGGATCTGTCATGGTACTTTGATGTCAAACAGGAAAATCCTGGACTTGGCAACAATGGCTGTCTGAACCATTGAGGATGAAGCCGTGTTGTTAGTCAGTCGTTTGTTTCCCATCATGCTTTTGATCAGCAGAATCAGTCAGTATTGCTAAGGCCACGGTTTTTAATGCTTTTAATGTCCACTGGTTGGAGTGACCCCAATAACATGATATTTATGCCCTGGAATGCATCTTTTATCAGGAGGACCTGGCCAAAAAAAATTTATTTTACCTGACTGGAATGCATTTGTTTCATAATTTTTTTTTACCTGGAATTCTCCCTGAAAAGCGATTGGGCTGGTTTTGAGAAGCAATTGTGCTGGTTTAGCTGTGAAAACCTGGCAACCCGGTAGTCAGTGCTTCACTTGGCTGCTCAATCTGACACAGCTGTTGTGAGAGTTATTTTTTTGACAGACGTCAACATGACATCATTTTCTTTCCAGCATGCATTTCGCGGTGATTTGGAGATCTATTTATTTATTCTATAGATTTAGATCTATAGATTTATTTATTTTTGTTGTTTTCACGTCATGTAAAATATGTAAGAGTGTAGATTTACTTGCCTGCTGTTTTGTATAGTGGTTGGGGTTAACGAAATATCTGTAAATATGTATATAAATATACAGTATATAAATGTAAAACATATGATATAATAAATCACAATATCCATTATCGAAATTTTATTTTAAAAGTTTGTATTAACCATATAGTTTGCCAAGGCTTGAGATGAGAATTTTTTTTGATATGAGAGCAACATTTTTGGTGGAGCCAAATAATAGTCATTACAGTGACGTTTCATTTGTGAGAGTTCTCTGCATGCTTCTGTGTACAACACACTTTCTTTTGCTTTCAAGATGCTATGTGTATGATTCATACAGAGCCCCTCACACCGTCTGTTTATGAAAATGCTTGACAAATTGCAGCTGGTGGTATGCAAAAATGAATATGTGTTTGCAAACATCCTTTATGCTTTTTTGTCTTTCTTTTTATGAAACTCCAAATCAATCTTTTACATTCAAACTGTATAATAAATGTGCAAAATTTACTCACAACAGCTTAGAAAAATCTATCCACAGCTGTATTACTCCAATCAAAAGAAAACCTTCTGAAGTCTGGTCTGAATGAGCTGTGATACTCAGCATCCATGGGGAACATTAAAAACAAAACAGAAAGACTTGCCCTTGATTCCTCCAAACAAAACATCAATATGATGCATTGATTTAAAATACTGATAAATGTCATCCTCAGAACTGCCTGGGGTATTACAGATTTGTTAAAAGGAGCTATAACACATTGTTTTCTTTGTGAAGATATTAAAATCATGCTTTTATTTATTTAATTGTATTATTTTTATTCTGGAAATTGTCTAAATATTTAACGTATTTGTGCGGTGCAATATGTGTTATATATTGATGCTCCGCAAGCGCTTTCTGATAGTAAATATCTTTCAGCTTAGCAACTGTATCCAAGGTGCATGAATCTTGCCTATCAATCATGTGAAGTCAATTGAACACTGAAGGTGTTTATCTCAAAATAATGAGCTGAATAAAAGTCCCGATGCCTGAATGATTTATCCAGTTAGGTTTCAGATGTAATATTGTTTCTGCTTGACAGCGTAATGCATCACCTTTTATAAACTTAAATCTCAGAGTTTAACTTTCATCTCAAAACCACAGAAATATGATTTGTCTGTCATTGTTTCAAATGAAACCACTGTTGGGTTTGGTTATATCTAAATTAATATTCTGGATATTGGAGCCTTCAAGTAATCAGCTCATGCAAATGTTGTATTAAGATTACCAGTTTTGTTCTGAATAAAAACGATGGGAAATTAGTACTAACATACTAAAATAATTTTTGTGCATGTAACAAGCTCATGGTGAAATTTTATGTTTAGTCTATGTGTGCTTAATGCAGTGTTATTTAAAAAATTGCTTTTCCAGTGAGGTGTAAATAATTTATTCTGAGATACATGTTGTAAGGATTATATTCTTGACTAATTTTAAAATTATAATTATGTATGATTCAACCCATCTATTATGTAGGAAATTAGAGTTATCAAGGCATGCATAACAGCACATTATACAGTAAGTACATTTTTATGGACGCTAACTCAACAGTAGAGATGCAGGGTGAAAAATGCTACAAGTATTGTTTTGTTTGCTTGTTTTTGGAGGCTATTTAGAAATTACTATTACTTTAATTCACAAGGGGTGTATTAATTTGATCCAAATTTTTAGTAAATATAAAATATCTATAAAAAAAGGGGAAAAAAGCATCATAGCAGTTTAAAACTTGTATTTGGTGACGGTACTAAAAAGTAGCTTCTTAAACACTGACCTTTTAATCCTAAATATAGATTACTGCCACAGAAATATGATTTGGATTCTCAGTGGCATCATTTCACTAATTAGAATCACTTTACTGCTGTAGCCAATGACTTTAATGGAGTGAATGCTAATTAAACAAAGACTGACAAAACAGTGACATGTTGGCAAACATGCTTTTCTTCACTTCTTACTTGTCACAGAAATTCTTTACAATTTAGAGGCATAATTTATTTACTCCAGCAAGATAACAATAATGTTCCAAATGGGCAATTCTGCGATAATTTGGCTATTAAGGCTACCAAAAATAAAGGCTGAACAAGCTTTATTTTTACACTTTTATAAAAAATAAAGCTTGCTATTAGTTACCCTTTCAAATTCTTTTTCATTTTCTTTCTTTCTTTCTTTCTTTCTTTCTTTCTTTCTTTCTATCCATCTATATCTCTCTCTGTATCTGACAGTGGTCTGTATTTTGAGCTAATTGCCTGCCCGTCTCAGGGGAGATGTAGAGGATAATTTGACGTAGAGGCAGAGCCGAAGCTAATAATCCATCCGCTATTTCAAGGTCTGTGGCACCTGTCAGATATGTCTCTTGTGCTCAGGAGAGGAGAAGATCGTTTTTATGGCTACAGTACCTGCCACTCGCCTATTGCACTTGCCAAAATGAGAGAAGATTATATAAGTTAACATCACTCTCTATCCCCAACGACCAGTTTTCACCAAATAAAAGTTGCTGTAATCAAAATTAAAAACTCCTTAAAGACAGTCTAATACAATGTTTTTTCTCTTAAAACCAATAAACCAAACAAATTTATATTTTAAGCTGAATTCGCATTACAAGTCAAAAGGTCATTGTGAGATTGACAGCTACTTGCTTTCTGTTATGTCACTGTGCACTTTATACAAGTTACCGCAGTCTACATGTGTCAATTACATCATTCCCCACTCCATCTGTAGTACAGTACTCGAATTCGTTCTCACACACAAAGTAACAAAGGAAAATGTGGCTGACACAGTACGGGTGACATGGGCAGCAGTTTGATGGGCTTTTTTTGGCTCCTTCCTCCCACTGTCTTGGCCTCCTCTTTTGCACTTTTGTGCTTCGGCAATTTCATTGGCTGTAGCTTATTGGTGTTTTCATAGAAGGAAAGTTTACCTCTTGAGTGTGCACACCTCATGACTGGTCAGTTGTGTTTTATATCAGTGTCTGTCATGAGTCTAAGAAGTGGGCACAGTTGGTGGCAAGAATACAGTGTAAGTTGGCCGCAATGTGTTTTTTTTTTTTGTTCCTATTCAGGAACTCGAGCTGCGTTGACGAGACGCTTCGGGAATGCCTTCAGCGCGTTGGGCTCTGAATAGTGTGTAAAATCAGCCAATCACGGATTGGGGCGCCATTTGATGACATCACTGGCCAGGAAGTATAAATAGCACATGGCAAACACTGGCCAGACAGC
>JAUMHI010000055.1:11120373-11136196 GCA_032359435.1 Enteromius unitaeniatus
TTAATTTGCAACATATTAATAGTTGGTAAGTTAGTTGTTAAGTTTGGGATGTAGGGATGTAGAATAAGGTCATAAGTAGGGGTGGGCATAGATAATTTTTTTTTAATCTAGATTAATTTTAAAATTAATCTAGATTAATCGAGATTAAAATGGCTCATTTGAGATCTGCTGAAAGCATTCAGAATTTGTGTGCAATATTTGAGATATCTGTGTGTCAGTACTGCCATCTTATGCAATAAGATTATTATTATCAACACAATGGCCCAGTTTCACAAACATGGCTTAGCTTAAACCAGGTCTAGGCCTTAGTTAAATTAAGGTATTAATGAAATTTTACAAAATTTTAAGATTTGTCAGAGCAAGATATATTGAGAAGAAGCAGTTCAAACATGCATTTTAGTCTGCGACTAGTTTAAGCCTTGGGACTAGTTTAAGCCTCCTGTTTTTACAAAAGTTTACAGAAATAGTTTTGAATTTTAAAAGTCCATTTTTCTTTTTTTCCTCTGCATTATTGCCGCTTGATTATTACTGATATTCATTCAGACTAATGCACGGATCTCTTTCGATATATCAGATGTTTTGCTTAACTCTGAAAACATAACTGACAGTGTGTTCATCAGTTTCGCATAAAAGCATTAGAAAATGCAAGTGCATTTATCCGCAGCCACAATCAGACGCTTCAGGACAAACAAACATAATGCACTAGTGATGCGCAAGTTCGCAAAAATTGTTTTTCTAAAATATTGTAATAAAGACTATTTGACCCCCTGTTCTAAATCTACATTATGACACTTATTGAGTGATATTCAAGTTTATTGATTAGGATAAACTAATAATTAAGGCTAAACTATCCTTAATATAGTGCTAATAAAAATAATTTGACCAAAAGTCAAATATTCAAAAGTGAAACTTAAATCCATATTAATTATGGCACCAATTGAGTAATATTCAAATTTATAGACTATAAGGGTAATAACTAAGGCTAATGTCATGATCTGGATGGCACTCCAGCGCCCTGTGAACTGTGTGTGTGTGTGTTTACATCTGTTTTCATGTCCGGACTTATCCCCGTGAACTCATGTCTCTGTGTTGTGTCCGCCCACTGACCTACTTCTACTTGTATAAAACCCCTGATGTGTTTGTATGTAAGGGCTAATATGCCCTTACTATATGTTCAGGTAATCATTAGTTACAGTATATGTGTGTTCGTGCTTAACTCATAAATTACTAGTTTATTTATGCTTAACTAATGCATAATTCGATCCCTTAAAATGCTAGGTTAATCATTACTTACTAGTGTGTTTTTGATCAACTAATTATTAATTGTGAACAAATTAACCATTAATTAATGCTTAACTAATGCATTATTATGGACCCTTAAAATAAAGTGTTACCAAACAATAAAATAAAAATAAACGCATATTATAGGATAATAAAAGTGTTTTGATCTTGCGTGCATGTCAACCTGTTGTTGGGGACTCTCAAAACCAAATATGAACTTTTTATCCATAACAGGGGCACTTTAAATACGGTAAAATATATGCTATTGAAATGGACAATACTGTATAAATCTGTGTGTTGATGTTCTTGCGGGCCACTGTAAATAAGCCATTTGCCATATTGGAATGTTTAAAGCTGAATCCTGTAGAGAATGTTTAATGTGCATATGTGGCAATATTCATTCACATATGAATATCTACTGGATTTTGCACTAATATTCAACAGCTCTTATAAATGTTCTGAAGCTCTTACAATGTTATAGATCATCAGAGAACACCATAAAGGCTGAATGTTGTTGTGGCTTTTTTTATCTATTCATCTGTTAATAAATGATAAGTCTGAAAAGTTGAATGTTCAAGGATGGTGGACGTAATGACACAGGCATCTATTCATGATATGGACAATTTTTCTTATTTTCAATCAGATAATTAAAAAAATGGATTAATGTGTACTATACAAGTCAATAGTTATTAATTGTTTAGTATAAAAAGTCATTATTAGCACGTTTTATTAGGAACAGATAGAATTGGATCAATTATTTACAAACTTTTAAGTTTAAAGTTGTATTAAACTAAAAATAGAACGTAAATGTATTATATGTACATAGAATGTAAAATAAATAAATAAATAAATAAAACTGAATATGTCACATTTAACTTATGCTATATTAACAATATTCACTGTAAATTCAGTATTCAGAAGTGTTGGTTTAAATACTTTCCCCCCTCACAGCCACTTAGGGGTTGTTTCCCAGCTGCCATTGCTGCAACTGGCATGTGCATATAATCACACTGTGAAAAGCAGATGCAATGTTTTGCCCTTATTTTATGTTGGTAGGCAGTGAGGACACTGAATATGTAAAAGCGTATTGAACTTCTGCTTGAGTGATTTCTCTTAATTATTCAAATAATCAGATTCAAGAGGACAGAGATGCAGAATTTAATGCATTACAACAGCCCATTTCTCTACGGGCCCCCTCATTCTTCTCACTCCATCCCCGCTGATGCTCAGAGCAGCTGGACTTGCTTTAACGTTTGTGCCCTGATGGGTGGAGGGCGGGGGCTGAATAATGGCAACCAGGGAGCAAAGAGGTATTAGAAGAGATCGATAGCTGGCAACCCAGAGAGCCAGCCCATAATCTCCGTCAGCCATGTAGGAAAGTACATTATTGCGACTACAAAGCCTATTAACAAACCCACAGGTCGTGCATTATTGAAATGGTGGTGGTTTTATGAGGCTCAATTCAAAGAGGAAAGGAAGGAAAAAAGGGACAAACATAAATTATGCAGCCTCTCCAGGATCTGTGCAGCAGCTCTCTCTTGAAAATATTGCTTTTGTTTTGTCTTTAATTGGATTCATAGTTTGAAAGCTTTGTCAACTGGCAATTTTGTTTGTGTGTGTGTGTGTTTGTGTGTGCATGTGTCTAGCCTGTGTAGATACTTAAGCGGTGTAGCGATATTACCCATTAGCTGATTTTCTTGAGGGAGAAAGAGAGAATAAAGGGTCCCAGAGCAGGAGAGTCTTAGATGTTACATTCTCCACCGTGACCTGAAGCTTAAAGAATAGTTGATATTCATAAGAGATACTTAACAATATAGATATACTGTTCGTTATTTTATCATTACATTATTTGCTGACTTGCCTTGCTTTATTTTTGGAAGCCTGGAGTGGTGTTTTCTTTCCAATGTAGATTGTCCAGCTCATTATTATGTTGTTCTGAGGAAATTGACTGAGCTGAATGATGCTTGATTTGCAAAAACAAAGAATCCAATTTCAGGTCTAATGATAACATAAATGTTCAAACTGCACTGAATTACAGTAAAACCTACATAAAACCTACATTACACTACTTGAAACAACAGACTCTCTCCTGTTTAAACAGTCACATATAACATATCCATATGTTAATGCTATATAGAATTGCATGTGAATTTCACTGTATAGCTGGTTTATAAACAAACAAATAATTTGTCTTGGTGACAGTGCAGAAGAAAATATGCATCGTGCTAACATACACAGGAATTAGACACTAAAATTGATTAACACAACGATATACAGTGCATACGGAAAATATTCAGACCCCCTTAAATTTTTCATTCTTTGTTATAAGTTTAAGTTCCTTTTTTCCCTTATTAATGTCTCACAGCACCCCATATTGATAAAATGTTTGCAGATTTATTAAAAAAGAAAACTGAAATATCACGTGGTCCTAAGTATTTAGACCCTTTGCTCAGTATTTAGTAGGAGCACCCTGATCTTCTCCAGTTCTGTCAGTTGGATGGTAAACGCTGATGAACAGCCATTTTTAGGTCACAATACACAAGGCAGTCAATTTCTTAATAAATGAAAACACAATTTATTGTAAACTAATCTACTATACAAACACTACAACCTAGGATTAACGCGAACACATTCATATGTACAAATTCACTCACACAGTCTATTTATGGGAAATGAAGTTACTGAGAGCCGAAAGTATTTGCTACTACTGCTCAAAATCACAACCAGCAAGGAACAGAGATCGTTAGTCTTAGCGTTGAATCTTACACCATCAGCAAGAAGGAAACTCTTCATGTTACCAAACTCAGCAGATGAGTGCGTCTGCTGCGCCTTGCGTTGCTCTAATTGGGTCTCGGTTTCCTGGTGACGTTGCTGGTTGGCCCTTTGGCAGAACTGCTGATCTGTTTGTTGGGATGAGAGCGGAAGCGCGGTTGGTCAGGCCAGTTGGTTGAGCTTCTCTGAGTTCTGAGTTCCTCTGGACTGGCCGCTGCCATCTCTCCAGGATGCATTGGATAGGTGATCTTTGTTGTGGAGAAGATGCACCAAGCATGAACACAGATGTAGATGTTCACGTCTTTTAGGTCCAAGCACACAGTTGTTTGAGCTGTGCAACACGTTTTAAACCTGTGGTGTTTTGTCCCTCCCACAAAGTGTGAAGGCCAATCGGTAAGCGTTACGGGCGGTGCCTCTCCTCTAACTGGTCTCTTGGCAAGACATATTCTGAAGGCATTAACATGTATTTAACACAAGTCCGAAAGAGGGTGTCTCACAAGTTTGGTACATAACTTTTAGCACTATAACTTTTGTCGCATTGGAAATACTGATCCCTCGTGTTTAAAATGAGATTCCACATATCACCAGCTATCCTATCATATCAAACATGCTTATATAGTGTCCTACTTAAGCTTGTCCATTAATTTCTCCATTCATTCGTCAGACGGGCATACAATTCAAATTCAGAAATCACAACAATAATAAAAGAAAACAATACAGAATATGTGAATGCAATACATGGCGCATATTGGTTTCTTAGTGGGCACGCAAATGCAGATTTCTCTATACGGATGCTGCACCCATGTCTCCTGTGTTCGTGAGGCAGAAGAAAACGCGTGCTTTCCTTCGGGGTACATTTAGGAATGTGTGTGTCCGAAACTGCGGGTTCAAAAGGGGTCACCCACGTGCAGAGTTGCCAGCCCATGAATTAAAGCTATTGTTTATGTAAATTGTTCCTTGTCAAAAGTTCGCACTGCCGGATGGTCAAAGTTGACACTCAAACCAGATGGTTTCAATCTGGTGACTTTAGCGTTTGTGTGTTAATTACGTTAGTATCACGAAAAGCTATTTGGAGACCGTACTTCATGAGTTCGATGCTTGGTCAGTTGTGTCTTAACAACAACCAGGACTCCTTGTGGGCTATAAAACATCTCAACGAATGAATGATTCTGCGTATTCTGTGTGGTTGGTTCCCCACAACAATAAAACTTGAAACTGAAGACCCATCTCAGAGCGTAAGCCTGACTGACTTGCCCGTTGCATACAGCATACGACATGCCTGGACACCTGACCCAGGGGTACTCCGACTCCCACTCTGTGGTTGGTCCACAGGCTGAATAGGCAGTGACACTGCGGGGAAATGCCAATCCGGAGTGTGCCACGATGCCATGCCCATCTCGGCACTCGATAGTGTAACCAACGCTCAAGCATTCTCATATGAAGCATATGAAGAACTTGCTATGGTCCAGCGACTTCCCACGGGAAGGATGCGAGGGGAACCATCTCACAAATGAGAGGCAAGTCCTCAACGTAGACATGGTCATCTCCTCGCAATGAACGCATTGACCACCCAGGAAACACTATCAGACGAGCAGAGCAGATGATAGCAGGAACTCTTTTAGTAGATTGACCGTGAACTTCCAAAAAGCCAAGGGGATCTCCAGCTTCGAACAGTGAAGGCTCTAAAGTGAAAAGCTGCATGTGCACTGTGCTCGTGCCCTCTTATACTCACGTAGTGCTGAGGTGCACCTGAGCGCAATCAAGTACACTTCATTGGCCTTTTGTTTGAAGCTCAAAGGCGATTGGTCTTTCTGGCGAGTTGGTCTCTCTAGCAACATCAAGGCAAATACTAGTAAACTGTATAACTTGAAATCAGTGCAAGTTCATACACACATGTGAAGTATACAATGTCAGATACTTTTGCTTTTATAAGTTGTCAATCTTTTTGTCTATAAGCATTCTTGGGAATAAAAGTAAAAATCTAGTGTTTTATATACAAACCTATTTTTTTATTTATTTTTTCAAATGATTCATGCATCCCAAAAAGCATGTAAAATACAAAATACATAAAATATATAGCTTTTGTAGTTTTTTATGACTTGCATAGTTGTGTACAACTCATAAATATATCAGCTGGACTATATTTATTGAGAGGAGAATTGAGAGAGAATATACATTGCAGGTCAGCAATGCAGTCCAGTTCAAATCAGCACACAGTAGAAGCTTCAAAGCGGTTCCTTCCTGGACAGGATGAAGAGAGGTGACCTTAGCGGTGATCTCTAACAGTTAGTTGATCTCATTACCAGAGAAGAACCAATTCCTAGGAACTTGTGGAGAACAGAGCGATCGCAAGGCCCAGCAGTCAGCATTCTGGTCTACGTCACAGAAGAGAAGACAGATAGAGACATGTGAACGCCCACACATTTTACCTCTTGACACAGCATTCTAGTCTGATATTGTATTACAACAGATGTGGGGTGATAAACAACAGGATAAGTAGGTGGAAACAGCTTGAGAGGTAAAGTTGAAATAATGTAAAATTCATACTGCAGTGGCCTTACACCAACATACGGTAAACTGTCTTTCCATTTTTGTTGGAAATACAATAGTTATGATAGTTATGCTCATGACCGTTGAATATCAAACTTTCATTACAGTTCACCCTTATGCAAAGCACCTGCAGCACCGCTGGCCTTCTGTATCCAGGATGATCTTGAAAGTGTTAATTTTCAGATCCATGGATTTAGTCTGACCTCAAATCCGTTCAAAAGCAGGGATTGCATTACTTGCGACTGTTAAAATTTGTATGTGTAATCTGCTCATATTTCTCAGTACAGTTACATTTTAGCTGCTATTTTTAACATCCATTGTTGTCTTTTACAAGCAAAACAGGCAATGAGATGATGAAGTAATTGTGACTGATCAAGCAAATAAGAAAAGCTTACCTATTTAGCATAGTGTGGATGCCAGCTCTTTACCATTTCCTTGCTCTGTGGGTCAGGGCATCAGACCAAACCTCTCCTTTTTGCTTCATGAACATCTGGTTGGAGGCATCTGATAAGCTTGG
The DNA here is from genome assembly GCA_032359435.1 of Enteromius unitaeniatus. Taxonomy (NCBI): domain Eukaryota; kingdom Metazoa; phylum Chordata; class Actinopteri; order Cypriniformes; family Cyprinidae; genus Enteromius; species Enteromius unitaeniatus. The sequence goes on from JAUMHI010000055.1 coordinate 11,127,494, forward strand.
ATCAGTGTAAGAAATGGCATAAATCTGTGAGCAGACAGTCGAACGAGAGATATCCCCACCCCATCCTAATCTTCACAATTTGCTGTGGCTGATAAAATTTTAATGAGGAATAAACATAAAGGGGGCCCCTGAAAGATTACCATAAACTGAGAGGGATAACTGCTCAGCTGTGCTCCAACAGCGCAGAGCACGCGCAGGAGAGAAGTATCAAAGAAACTTGCCAAACAAATCATCTGACCATAGCATTTATTTACACACAACACCAAGTGGCCCAATGTCCACAAAGCAAGATTCACTTTCGGTGTGCACTTTAAAAAGGTTCAGGGATATGAATCGTACGGATTCACAGCTGGACCCAAATTGCATATAGGGGTCTTGGCAGTTCAGCAGTTCTCGTAAACTGTTTTACGTCAATTAAGCCTTCATTGTTGTTAAAATCAACCACTCGCATCTTAATTTTCTTGTTTCCATTTCGTCTTTTCATTTAGTTTTCCCTTTGTTCTCTGTAGCTAATGATTAAATGCTCATTAATATTTGTAATGTAGCCTGCAAACAAGCACAAAACCTTGCTAACTACTTTCTCTTATAAGAATTTTTTTTAATGATGGTAAGAGTTAGGTGCGGTTAAAATAAAGCAGGCCAGGGATTGAGCAGTGCAGTGAGCTGTAACACCATCAGTTTAACCAATTAGAAATTAGCTGCTGGAATAACATCTAAGGATGCGCTGAGCTTTAAGAAAAGCTGATGGTTATTTTCATGTTATGACTGATGTAAAAATGGCATATGGCTTGTCTAAAATTAATTATAAGACTTAAAAACTTAAAATCGTGAACTTAATTTAGGCATCACAGCATCTTTATGTCCATAACAAATGTGTTGAGTTGTTTTTAATGATTAACTTAGTAAGTGTTAAATGTTGGAAAAAGTAATTAAAACGTAAAAACAGAGGAAATTTATATATATATATATATATATATATGTAACCAGGGCAGGAGTAGCCCAGTATTTAATTCCCCTGGTAATTTTCCCCTTTAAGATTTCTCGCTAATGCAATAAAATGCGCTGTCCCCTTTAAGAGTTTGCAAGAGAGTGAGAGTGCGTTAGACGGCAATAGGGAAAAGCATGGATAGAAGCGGCGGGGGGGGCCCAAGATGGTGTTGTGGAGGATAGACGTGTGATTTTTAGTTCTGGCGGTGGTGGTAGTAATGTGATTAATCAGTTTACTGTATTATTTGCATCGATTTTCGTAAATGGGAAGAAAAAGGCGTGGTTTATCCAAAGTCATGGATGTCGAAGTTGGCGCTGAAGTTGAACTAGTTTCTGGCGTTGGCCTGAGCAACAGATTTGGTGTGCTGGCTGACCAGACTGCACCGGCTCATGCAATGCATGATATGGAGCTTTGTTTGGCGACATCCTTTCCAGCATCTCCTGCAAAAAGTCCTCTGTCCAAAAAAATCTAAAAAGAGAACTGGAACTACCGGATTCCACACATTCCAAAAACTCATCTCCATCAAGAACTCAACTGATGCCGTTGACAACCTGTCTTTGGTAGGGCAGAAGCTGGTCGCTGATGTTAATGAGCACTCTGAAAAGATGCACAGAATTGCAAGAGACATTACAGAGCTTCAATCTTCAGACAAGGATGTCAGATCACGAATTGAACAGCTTGAGCGGTACAGTCGGCGTTGGTGCTTAAAGATCCACGGTGTTCCTGAAATTAAGAATAAAAATCTGCAATCGATTGTCTTGAATATTCTTGAAAATGTGGCACCTGACCTTCGAGGCAAGCTCAGCGATGGCCTTGACGTGATGCACCGTGTCGGGAGACGGAACCAGGATGGAGGTCGTCGAAGCATCATCGTAAGATTCTCTACATGATCACTTCGAAACGTCGTTTGGAGATCTGCGATGGACAACGCATACTTGAAAAAGTCTCACCAACGCATTTCCGAAGCATTGATTCCTGTAGATGTTGCTGCACTTGCAAAGTTAGGGCCAATTGTTAAAAAGGCAAGAGAGGAGGGTAAGAAGGCATCCTTCTCCGGGCCTTTTGCGTTTGTTGATAGTCAGAAAATTGAGAACTCATAATCTTTAGACTGAACTTTTACTGTTGATAACGGTGCTCGCGAGGATTTAAGGAAACATTTGCAAAAATTCCTTGATTTCCGGAAAGCACTTTATTGTTTTGTTTTTCTTTTTTTATGTCATGTAGAAGACATTACTGATTGATCACCTTCTACCCTGTCCAAAGAAGTTCAAGTCAACTTTTCAGCCAAAGGACCTTTCGTTTACCAGCCGTTCTTCTCCGTTTCATTGCACTGCATAGCGGTATTTGTTATTGTGTTATGCATTCTTTTTAGTTTTCTTCTTTTAGTTTAGCTTCTCTTAATGTTAGAGGTTTAAGAGATCATACGAAAAGGAAAGCCTTATTTTTGTATTGTAAACGTAGTAATGCAGATTTTATTTTTGTTCAAGAAAGTCATTCATCTGAATCAGACTCCAAATTTTGGAGAACGCAGTGGGGAAATTCATATTTATGAGTCACGGATCTAACCGTTCTGCCGGTACTTTAATTTTGAGGCATAAATTTAGGGGTGACATTCTAGAATCCTTTTTTTCTGATGAGGGTAGATGGATCATTTTAGTATGTAAAACTGAAAATGTGGTATTTCTTTTATGTTATGTTTACGGGCACAACTCAAGCAACGCTAATGTACGCATGTTCAAAGAATTGGGAGCTAAGCTTATTAGTATTCAAAGTCGCTTTACTAATGCTTATTTAATTATAGCTTGAGATTTTAATGAAACTAGATTTCCGTCAAGAACTACCTGCACATATGATAACATTATTTTATGGTTGTGTGAAAATCTTTCGGTTGTAGATGCCTGGCATTTCTTTAATAGTGGTTGTAGTGGCTTTACCTGGTCCAACAAATCTGGATCTCTTAAGGCTAGAATTTATATTTTTCTTCTTATGCTATTTTGAAAGATGTTATTTCTGCTAATCATCAGTTCGCCCCGTTTACTGACCATATGTTAATTTATTTGAACCTTAAACAAAATAGAAGGCCAAATAGTACAAGAGGTTACTGGAAATTTAACAATTGTCTTTTGGAAGATGAGCCTTTTAATGAATATGTTACTTATTTGGCTAAAACTATGCTTAGTGATGTCGAAGGTGACCCTTGCTCTAGGTGGGAGTTCTTCAAATTTAAAGTAAGAGACTTTGCTTTTTAGAAGTAAACAAATTAAAAAGGAAAAGAATAACGAAGAATTTTATGAAACCTATTCATAGGCTAGGTGTGTTAATGCAGAAGAATAATCCCAGTACAGAAGATGAGGTAGAATATAGGGTTTGTCAAATGAAAATTGAAAATATGTACACAGAGATGGCTAAAGGTGCTTTCATACGTTTTAGAGCAAAGTGGACTGAGAAGGGTGAAAGAAAAAGTAATTTTTTTTTTTTTGCTCTAGAGAAACGAAATATTAAAAAAACATCTCTCTCTGCCCTTAAGATTAACAATGATTTATGTATGGATCCAGGAAGGATTTCAACCTTTGTATACAACTTTTACAAAGATCTGTATACTTTTCAGTTTTCTCAAGAAAATTATGATTCTTTCCTTTTGAAGGTTTGTGATAAAGTTCCATAAAAAGTCTTCATGAAATACTTTTATAAAGCCTTTGATTCATTAGAGCAACATTTTTTGTTTAATTCTCTAAGTGTTTTTGGATTTGGAAATAAATTTATCAATGTGGTGAGAATGCTTTATAATGACGTTAATTCTTTTTTGGTTAGCTCGCAAACTACTAAACGTTTTAATTGTTACAGAGGTGTGCGTCAAGGTTGTCCCATTTCCCCTTTTCTTTTTCTTTTTGCTGTTGAATTGTTATCACTTAATATTTTACAAAATCCTACTTTGAGAGGTATTTCTCTATTTGATAAAGAATTTAAAATATCCCAACTTGCTGATGATACTACAATATTTCTCAAAGATCAAAGTCAAGTTCCTTTATGTGTCGATATTATTCAATCTTTCTCTGAAGCCTCAGGGTTATATTTAAATTTATCAAAATGTGAACTATTTTGTCTCTACGATACCCAACAATCATCAATCCGTCATATACCTGTTAAAGACTGTGTCAAGTACCTGGGGATTTTCCTTACTAAAGATAGATTGTCTTGTCAACATCTTAATTTTTCTCCTAAAATGAGGAAAACTAGAACAATCTTTAATTCTTGGCTTCAACGAGATCTGTCCATTTATGGCAGAGTTCTTATTTCTAAAGCCGAGGGTTTGTCCCTTGTGTTTACCCTGCTTTATCTTTATTTGTTAGTGACAAAATTGCTGATGATATAAATAAAATGTTACTGAATTTTATTTGGGAAGAATAAGCCCCATAAAATTAGGAAATCTGTTTTGTCTAATAGGCGGGCTGAGGTTGGACTGGAAGTTTTGGATTTCAAAGAATTAGTTAAAAAAATGTCTCTGTAGTAATGACTCAATTTGGTACCATATCCCCAAAACTATATTTCATAGATTAGGTGGTTCAGATTTTCTTTTTAAAATGAAATTTCACCCCTTCTAAATTGCCGATTTCTCTCTCAAATTTTCACCAACAAGCTCTACTTGCTTGGATGTATGTGCAAAACTTTTCTCCCCACAAAGAAATTTTGTGGAATAATTCATGTGTTTTAATCCATGGAAAGTCTTTATTTATTGACAAGTGGTATGACAGAGGTATAATTTTTGTTTTAGATTTATTTAAAGATGATGGTACTATAATGGAATATGAAGAGTTTATGATTTTGTACAATTTTCCTCTGCCAGCAAGATCTTTCAATTCTGTCATCAAAAGTTTGTCTCCAAGTTATGTGCATCTATTTAAAACATACCTTTGCTTTAATGAGAGAAAAACAACTATGCCCAGACTTTTATTAGATGGAGTTTGTCTTTTTGATAAAAAAAATTAACGGTAAGCTTATAAAGCGAATGTTACACTATTCAGTATATACATGTCCTAGATGTACATTTTTCTGGACTAATTTTGCTGACAGTATACATTGGAAGAAAGCATGGCTACTTCCTGAAAATCTTTGCATTTCTAATAGAATCAGAGAGATACATTTTAAGATTTTGCATAATGTTTACCCAACACACTCCCAAATTGCTCCTTTTTTGATATTTCTAATTTATGTGTATTCTGTAAAGTTGAGGAAGAAACTTTACTTAAATTATTCTATCATTGCGACCAGGTTAAATGTCTTTGGGAGAACTTAAGATATTATCTATCGTCTTTTATAAAATTTGATTTAAAATTTACACTAAATTATATATTTCTATATTTTTCTAGTAGTGACCATGCTATTGAACTTGTTGTTAATTTCCTTGTTTTGCGTTGTAAATGTTTTATTCATAAATTCAAATTTCTTAATAAGTTACCTAGATTTGATGTCTTTAGCGGCAGATTCAAGTGAGGAAGAAATCGCTGATAATACTGTTAGTTGGATATAATACAAGTGGTTTATGGACTCGTGGACCCGTGGTGGTTTCTGTTGTGTGGATGCAACGAGTGGAGGATTTTAATTCGTTGTCTATCTAAGTTTTGCTGCTGCACGTGAGCGATCTCAAATTGGAAAGTTGAGTTAACGTTAGGCCTGCGTCAACGGAGATTGAGCGTAAGCTAATTCAAAATATGTTTTGAGCGCTGTAATAACGTGAAATAACATAGTATATTGCATGTATAGAATGAATATGCATTAATTGTAGTGTTTCATGCTGTTAAGAGGGGAAATTCAGGAAGTGAGATTGCATATGCCAGTTTCCACGTTTGAAAATCCGTCAGTCTCGAATAACAGTGAGTTTTGTTCATATTATTCTCCTAAAGTGTGTTCACACGTGAAGTATAAAATGTTTTGTACAATATATATTGTGTGTACTGTTAATTGCTAATTAATGTACGTAAAAGAGGTTAAATGTGAAATCTGTGTAATGTGGGTGATGTGTTTAGGTGGTGAGATGTATAGATTTCTCATATGATCATGCTGTGTTTTCTTTTTGTTTTTGTCTGTTTTATCAGTCACATACAAGCTACTGCCCATAAGCACCCATAAGTGCTTTTGTACACCCATAAGAAATTCTGTGACGTTGCTTGTAACAGTTAAAGTGAAGTGGGGCTGGTGATTAAGGTTTCTGATTAGACATTAATGCCCTGAAGATCTTTCTTTTTTTTATTATTACCACTTCTTATTTTGTTTCCTGTACCCATTTAAGTCAATTGGGTGTTGATCTTGTTTTTCATTAAAGTTTTCCTTATTTAATTGGATTGTAATTCCACATACTTTTCCCTGAACGAAACATTAATGCTGAGTTTTCTTGGAGACTCAGTCAAGAATAAAAGAATCCTTTTTTTGTTAGATGCTTTGTCTCTTGATCTCTTTTTTTGTCCCGGCCACATATATATATTGCACAATAATATATAATATTGCACAACTAATTATCTAGTATTGGCTGAAGCCACTAAATTAAAGAAACATTTGACAAGAAGTATATTGTGGAGGTGAGTAGTAACAAATTATATTTACTTCGTTACATTTACTTGATTAAATTTTTTGGGTAACTAATACTTTTGGAGTATATTTAAAAATGGGTACTGTTACACTTACTCAAGTATTTTTTCAGTGAAAAAACGGTACAAACAGAAGGAGGTCTGTAAATGTGCATTTGTTTAGTTATGTTCAGATGTTTATTAGCGGTCATGTGAGAAGTTTTCACTCTTCTCCGTTGCAGAGGTTATTAATATACTTTAAAATATAATTTAATTCAGTGATGCAAATCTGAATTTTCATTCATCAAAATTCAACTTTTACTCTACTGCCCAGTGAACTGTGTGTGTGTATTTGTGTCTGTTTTCATTCATGGACTCTCATTCAGTACTCTGTTCTCCACCCACTCATTTGTTGTCATGGTGTTTAATTGTTGGCTCCACCCACTGACCTAGTTTTATGTGTAATAACCTGGATGTTTTTGTGTATCTTCACGGTCCATTGCACTGTCTTCCTGTTGTTTTGCTACTCCGTGTTTATTTCTGTGTTTTGATCTGTTTGTTACTGACCTCGCCTGCTTTTTTCGACTACCGTCTCTGTTTTGCCCTTTGAATTGTATTTACTGTTTACCGACTCACGCCTGGATACTGACTACTCTCTTGCTTTATCTACGTTATCCCTGTTTGCTTCTGATAGACCCTGCTTGTAAGACCTTGCTCCTGAATAAACAATCTGTGTATGAATCTGCTGTTATCCCTGCCTCCAGTTTGTGACAATAACATTATAATACGATTCATATGTTTTCTCTTTTTTTCTACTTAAAAACATAGGCCAAACTCATGTATATTTGTCATTTGAGGCTTAATACTATAGAAAAGCAATAACGTATGAAACTGACATATTTTTCAGTTAGTGTTTTCATCTTGTTTATATGCATGAATAAATATGGCATGCAGTTGCCTTAAACAATGGTATAAACATAATTCTGTGTAAAATATAAACATTTAAAATAATAATCGCAATTACATTTTGAAGGAAATAATTGACAATTACGTGTGTGTGTGTGTGTGTGTGTGTGTGTGACTCTGTGTGTGTGTATATAATACATTTTACCTATATCTCTAAATAAAAATAGACTGATATTCAGTATATGCATCCAAACTAACCACTTGAGTAGTTTTTTTTATCCAGTAATTTTTTACTTACTCAAGTAACTATTCTGACTATTACTTTTACTTGAGTAAATATTTCTGCAATTACTTTTACTTTTGCTTGAGTACAGTTTTTGTGTACTCTGCCCACCTCTGTGTGCATCTAATGTGATCTTTTTTATTATTATTTTAATCACAAGGGATTCAAAATAATACCATGTCTTCAAATGATAGTCTTCAAAAAGACACTTGTGGTCATTTTTGAAGCTTAAAAATTTTAGACATTGAAAATTGAATGGCAGGGGGCATATATTATTTTTTTTTTTTTTACTGTAATCCGCAAAAGGCTAAGACTACATCCTTTAAAGAATATTCTGCTATTCCATATTAAAATTAAGTTAAACAATAATGCTATCCTCCAGTCTGTAGTGTCTCTGTCAGGGATTGATAAGACTATGTGGCAATGGCAATTGAGTGAGCCTAGCAGTGTGACACAATAGTAAACATTATATTTTACGCATGTGACTGCCTGTTCTCAGTCTCCTTTTATAAGCTTTGACACACAGAAAGACAGCATATGAGAAATGTCAGCTGCATCGCATGTACGTGACTCAGGGCGTGACTGATGCTACACAGACATCAGGAACCTACAAAGAACATATTTCCGTACTTTTAAAGCTGTCACAGAACCATGCTAATGCATCCATCATGATTTTCCTGAATGTGACATCTGGAACATTGTCATTTCAGACCTCTGAATGAGTTAATGTGATAATTGTGGCTGTAAAATCTAAACAGCATTAGCAACCACCTTGTATTTACAGATTAACAACAATGCATTTCTACAACATATTACAACAAGCATATATATATATATATATATATACACACAACAAAAATATAAATGCAACACCTTTGTTTCTGCTCCGATTTTTCCTGAGATGGACTTAAAGATCTAAAATTCATTCCAGATACACAATATTACCATTTCTCTCAAACATTGTT
>JAUMHI010000055.1:11136797-11153905 GCA_032359435.1 Enteromius unitaeniatus
AAAAATCGGAGCAGAAACAAAGGTGTTGCGTTTATATTTTTGTTGAGTGTATATATATATATATATATATATATATAGCATATACTGTATTAATGCACCTCCTGTTTAGGGACAACAGAAAAATCTAAATAAATACATAATAATAATAAGCTACATTATATATTGCAAAAAATAAATACATACATTTGGCCTTCTGCAGCAATGTAGACATCCAGGTATTGTGAGGCACCCTCTGTTTTTGTTTTCATAGTTGTTTTATTTGTGGCCAAGACCATATTTGTCAACCTGGTCTCATAAAAGCATGTACCTCTGCACACTTTTTATGCAACACCCTTTTTATGTATCCAACGGCACATTTTGCCGCTGTTTCAAATAGAAATGACCACTGAGTGGTGCTAAAACATAGGTTCAGTGTGTGAACCCTGCCACATTTTTTATTACATTGATATAGGTATGTATTGCGGTGGTTCAGAATTGAAATATCAATGGACTCGCTCTATCATGTTGTAAATATGCTCTACACTAAATCCAACCCTAATCCTACCCGATAGTGTTAACAAATGACAAAGTTGATATAAAAAATGCATTTGTTGATGCAACCATATAACTTCAACATAATTTTGCCCAGGTTTAAGCTGTTTTGTCGAACCGTACTTACACCAGATTCGAATAATCTAAATAATTCAGCCTGTTAGTTGAGTCTTAACTTGCTGGTAAACAGTCAAACAGTCTTTTTCAAATCAAGTCCACTTTGTGTGTATGTGTGTGTGTTCACGTTCAAGTTCAAAACATTTAAAAATGTCTAAACAACACCAGTGAGTTAAACATGTAAAGCTTTGACTGATTCCCCACAATTTCAATTATGTTTTTTTTTTTCATATGCATTTAATTACTTTCTATCTTGACAGAGACCTGTGTGCATTGTTGTTTGCTTTAACTGGCTAGACTTTTGGGGTGATGGAATAATACAAGGTAATTTATCTGCAACGGTTCTCTGTGACAATGAATCTGCTTTAGAGAAAATAGCAATCAATGGAAGCAAATTAAATGTTATTCATGTGTCTTTGATTCTTTTGAACCCCATTCTAATTAGTTACAAAAGCTATACATCATAAATATCATCTTTATCTGTCATTCATATCCCTCCACCTCCAAAGTCAGAGAATTGCGTAGTGTACATAAAGCATTTTAAAATCTCATTACCCATGAAGGCGCAGTTTCATCTCCAAAGCCTTTCTCTTTGTATTACACATCACAGACCATTTGGAATAAAGAGCACATTGATGATCCTGGGGGGAGAAAAAAAAGAAAAAATGTGATAAAGAAAAGTGACATGCTAACATATTTCTGATTTGCATTATTTCAGCTTCTGAATGCTAAAGACCACCAGAATGACCATCATTTCCATTTCCATTGTTTATGACAAGATAAACACTGTTTGATTTTGCGTTGTTTATAATTTTTAAATCCATCTTTACGCCTTTTTTATTATTATTTGTACTGATTATTTTGTAAAGCAATTAGCAGCATTGAGTCTCCAAACAATTAAATAGTGTTAAAGTTGGTATATTATCACCACATTTTGCAACAGATATTTCCACTATATGAAGTTCACCGGCTTTTGTTCTTAATTGGTTGACTTGATTCAGTACCAACATGCATATCATAGGTTTGTTTTGAAATGGTTGTCTTCTGACCTTTTCACTTTATTTTGTGACTTTATATCAGCTAGAAGAGGCACCCATCACGACTCACTCATTAGAGCTCAAGCTGTATTTTTCTGTAGCCTGCAATAAAAAATCCATGTGGCAATGTGCTTTGAAATGTTTTCCAGGAATCTATTGACAAAATGTAGCTATTTTAGACTACAAATTTTAGATGTCTCAGGGTGACTGAACCCATGCTGAATCGCATGAGACCTACCTGTCTATTGCAATTAAGCATGAACGCTGCTTTGTTGACCTGCTAGACCAAGATTGGACAAACAACATTCAATTTGGGCTAGGAGTTTTCTTTAGTTCTAGTCTATTCCATTCATGAGGGTGAAAGACATAGACAGCTTGTTTATGTCACCTAAAATACAGAATTGTTTTATACTTTGTTATTTTTCATAGTACCTCGCAGTTTTAAGAGACATCAGTGGGTGCTTATAATTTGGGGATTTATGTCTTCCGCCATTTCCATGCAAAACATTTTTATTAGGAGTATTTTACTTTTTAAAGAGAATTAGTACCTTTTAAATGTCTTACCCGTTTTCCTGAATGGCATTCTTTTTGTCAACTTAATTTGCTTCATGTGACAAATCAGCAATTTGTGAAGCCAAAGTATGTGCAGAACAAACTACAAATAGGACCTTCCTCACAACAAAAACAAAATGCACTTTCTGTAATATACGGTGTTATGAAAATCTGCTGTAGTTAATACTGTAGATAGATAGAAAATAGTGACCGTACAGGTTACTTCCATAATCCAGGTTCCCTGAGACATGGGAACGAGTACTGCGTCTGCTAAGACGCTATGGGAAAAACTCCTTGTTTCTCCTCCTTCCTAACTGAAGCTTTCTTCTATCACGCAGTGAAAACTAAATGGCCATTGGTCGCTGCAGTGAAACTAAGATAAACCAATCGGCTGGCCGCCGTGCAGGCAACCAATGGCCGCCACTCCCGCCGAAGCCCGCCAAGAGCTGTGTCCGCTGTTGAGCATGTGCCGGTCAATGCAGTGAATAAACAGACACATAGAGCCTAAGTCCACGGCTTGGGGCATAATGGCCAAGCATGGAACATAGAAATTAAATCTTTAAACAGGCGCAACTGAAAACTTGCGGTTGGGGTGAATGACAGCCAACTCAGCAAGCCCTTTAAGACATAAAGGCGTGTAGCCTAAGTTCACAGTTTGAGTGCATGGCAGCCAACACAGAGAGTTGATAATACACTTATGATGCTTTATTCACGGTTTGGGGGTGTAGCGGCCAAACGCAGCGACACAGTAAGTTAACCCTTTAGGCAGAGAGGACCCTGGCATGTAATGCCGGGATGTCCAGATTATATAACCTGACAAAAGCATCACAAATCTCTGACAGGAAATCCCACTAGAGCATGCCCAGCATGACGCAGCGGCTCTAGTCGAATGGGCTTTTATGGGGCAGTCCTGGCCCATTGAAGAGTATGCTAATGAAATAGCGTCTACAACCCACTTAGAAAGCCTTTGCTTCGAAACCCGTAGACCCTTAGAGCGGACTCCAAAGCACACAAACAGCTGGTCAGAACGCCTAAAGGCAGCTGACCACTCAATATAGGCTCTCAGTGCCCTGACTGGGCAGAGGGGTTTAAAGTCATGGCCCTCGCTAGGGGGTAACGCAGAGAGAGATACCACCTGCGCTTTAAGCGGTGTGGAGAGCACCTTCGGCATAACAGTGCTTGCAGGTCGCCAATTCGCTTAACAGATGACAGTGCCAAATAGCAGTGCAGTCTTAAGCATCAGCGTATTCACTGTAGCTGTTTGACTGACTTTGCCCCTTGACAGCATGTCTGCGCCCTGGTTCAGAATGCCCAGTATGTGAGTTGCTTTTATCGAGCAAAATTTGCAGGGCCCACTTCAGGAGGTGCGCTGCTAATCTGAAGAGGCGTCTCGATTACAGACCCCCCTGATGATTTATGTATGACACCACTGTCATACTGTCTGAGTGAACCAAGACGTGACTGTTCCTCAGTTGTGGCAGGAAAACGTGACGCTTATATACATATGCGGCCTCGCCCCCTTGGCGGGCTTCAGCGGGAGCGGCGGCCATTGGTCACCTGCACAGCGGCCAGCCGATTGGTTTATCTGAGTACCACTGCAGCGACCAATGGCTGTGCAGTTTTCACTGCGTGATTGAACAAGGCTTCAGTTAGGAGGAAAAAAGGAGTTTTTCCTATAGCGTCTTAGCAGATGCAGTACGAGTGAAGTGTCGACAGCGAACCACGTTTTGTTATCTAGTGGAAAATGCTAAAAGTCTATGGTGACCTCCCCAGGTAAATGCAACTTCTGTTCTGTCTGTATCTATTTGGTCATCTAACATGTCCCACTCTCTTCCTTGTGCCTGTACTAGGAGGACGCTGAAGGCGGTGGGTCAAGCACTACCTTGGGCTGGGGACCATGCCTTCTCGGGAAGGGAAGCGCCGAGTTGCAGACCTGGAACGATTGCGCTGCACTTCCTGTCTCGTCTGCTGTGGCTGCGGAGGTGCAGATGTCTGCTTGGGCTGCTACGGCAGTGGCCTGGGGCAGCTGACAGTAGTAGTGGGTGCAGCTCTCTTTGGCAAGAAGTGTCACTTGGCTTGAGGGACAGAGGGACCAAACAGCCCATTTGGTGAGATCGGTGCATCCAGGAAGGGAATTTTGTCTGCCTCCTTGATCTGGGTCAGACTGAGCCACAGATGTCTCTCCAGCACCAAGAGGCTGAGCACCAAGGGGCAGAGGTGAGCGGCCATGGGCTCGTTGAGCGGCAGCAGCTTCTCAAAGCCCTTCTCAATGCCATTAAGTGAAACGAATGCATTCGCGGCGGAGTTGCGCAGCCGCGCTGAGTAGGGCGCCTTCCAGGATTTTGTTAGCTCTTCGTGGACCTCTGGAAAGAAAGGCATGGATTTTTGACGAGGGGCTCGAGGGCGCCCCGTCAAATTCCTGAGGCGGAGTCCATTCCAGTCCCACCTCACCGACAGCTTTGGGGAGTTACGGAACAGCTCACCATTCATCCCAGCTCTCGTTGAGCCAGCTTCAGACAACACGTAGGGTTCGCTCCCATGTGTGACAAGGACAGGTGAAGGCTCTCTGATGCGAGCGTGAGGTCGGCCAACTTGGAGCGCTGCCCTACGAGAGGGGGGAGCGCGAGGGCTAGAGTTGTAGCGTAATTTAGCACGGAGAGTAGCCACACAGAGCAGCTCGCAGAACAAACAGTCTGATCCGGTGAGGGCGGCTTCTGCGTGAGGAAGTCCCAGGCAGGCGACGCACTCCTCGTGCCTGTCAGCGGTGTGCAGATGAGACCTGCAGACAGAGCAACGGCGACCGGGCATATATACATACGCAGCCCTGCCCCCTTTGACAGGGAACTACGTTTTGTTATTTATTGGAAAATGTTAGAAGTCTATGGTGACCTCCCTAGACAAATGCAACTTCTGTTCTGTCTGCATCTATTTGGTGGCAGGTGACAATATGAAATATATGAATATTTGAGGTGACATCCATTTGTATATAAACATAAAAATGCATATTAAAAACATGTTTATGGCCGCTGAAACCTTCTGAACATTTGTGCAGTTTGTCAAGTAATGTTTTAATCTAAACACAGTTTAAACTGAAAATGATTTCATTTTTATCTCATGAATATTTGCGACAGCTTGAAATGATGCACCCAGAATAGAAACATTACTTATAGACTTGTGCAAACTTTTCTGCCACTGCATCCATTCCTTCAGTCTTTCTTCGTGATGTCTTGTTCATTATCTTGCGCTGACCAGACTGGAAAGGTTCATAAATGTTGCAGAGTGTTCCACATTAATAAATAATAAAACTTAATATAAGATGTTTTGAGCAATGTGAGGCAAGTAAAACTGTTAAAATTCGAGTCAGGTGATTGGCGCCAAAATCTCTCCAATCTCTGTGAGCCTTCGAGAGCTCTGACAGGTCAAGGTGTCTTAGGTTGTCAAGGTTTAGAGATAAGAAACCTGCAATGACACTCTGATGGTCCTCATCTCTGGAACTGCCATAACATCATGTTTCTTTTCTCCTACTTTCAATTTCCACTAAATTCAGCACTCACTTGCACCACGGACCATTTCTTGTCTCCAGTCAGGATGATAAGGCAAGACCTGTCAACTTTCTCTTTTAATGCTGGCTGTTGAATGGGGGTATTGTCCTGTGATTGGTGTTCAGGTGTCATCACCATGTCAGCCTTATAATGGCACTGGGTTTCCTGGCAAAGCGAGGTGAGATAAGGGTTCAATAGGCCAATTAGGTGCCCAGCAGTACTGCTTCCTTTCACAGAGGGTCACTGCTTGAAAGAAGACCTCCTGCATTCCACTGTTTACTAGAATGAGATAGATATTGGATGAGATGTGTAGATGTACCATTCGATCAGAGACTGAGGCTTTTTTTTTAAGGAGCATGCTTATTTAGCCACTCAAAGTTCATATCTGCTATTAACATGTGTTATCGATAATTGATTGCCAGTGGACAACATTAAGTAGATAGGATCTGAAATTATTTTTGGGTGAAACGAATGTTGTTGTTGTTTTCTGGATATTTAATTGTGCGTGAAAGCAACTGTGCTTACATTTGGATTATGCCATTGCCATTATCTACTGGTGTCACTTTATTCTTAAAATAAATAAATGCATGAATAAATAATAATAAAAATACATTTAAATACACTTTTATTTTGTAGCATATCTACCAAACTGTATATAAATTCACTTTTTTAGACAAAAATATATAAATTTTATTACAATAAAATCATTATACAGTTCTTATTTATTATCAGTCTGAATTTCTGAAAGTCTGTGTATCGCCAATAGTGTTGTACAAGTTACTTCTAAACTGTATTATATATTACTTGTTACTGTTATTTAAAAGTAATGCCTTACATTACAATATTACTTATTCAAAATTGTAATGCGTTACATGACTCACATGAATTACTTTCACCTAAATAACTACAGAGAGCGATCCGTCAGCACAGATGAAGAGTTCATGGCCACTTTGTCACTACTTTAAAAAAACGAAAACTTATATTTAATGAACAAAAATGCTCCAAGCATTTTTCTAAATTAACTTAATTAAAAATAAATAAATAAATGAAATATAATTATTTTGCCATTACACAAAAAACTGAACCGTTTTATTAGATGAAACAGTATAAGCTGTTTTGGTAGAAGGAAAAAAAATACGGGCTCGGGCCACTGGCCAGTGCGAGCCAGGCAGAGCCAATAGCCTCAGACCTGGAACACAGAGGACAAAATCATGCCACTCTTTCCACTGTTGGTTAAGTAGCCTCGCTACACTTCTGTAAAATCTGCCCTAAATACGCCTTCACTTGACCACGTCACACATACAAGGTAACGCAAGCAAGATTAATTAAATAAATAACTCTACACATACTGTATATATTAGAAGTTGTCCTTTTTTTATTCATTTACAAACCTGTACACCACACATGGATAATAACTGACCAAGAACAGAAAATAGAGCTTAATATCTTGTGTCTTGCTGTTTTTTGAACAATAAAAATGTCACGCATTACACACGCATTACTGAACATATACCGAGTAAAATAATACTGAAACTTGATTAGTAATGCCTTACACTACTGCGTTACAGCAAAAAGTAATATATTACTGTAATGTATTACTTTTGTAATGCGTTACTCCCAACACTGATCGCCAATACAGATGAATTTGAGACGCATGCTAATGATCATTCTAATCCGCCTCAGCTGACCACTTACTGCGCAAATGAATCATTAGACTGTGTAAACAGGATCTTATATAGCAAAAAGTTTATTTCTGAGTGTGGTTTTCAGCTCATTTTAAGTTTGTAGACAACGCTGAAGGTAAGTTTAGCGGGATGAAGAGCTCATCTCACTTTAACTTTCCTTTGCTTGGTGTTGCCAGTCTCAGTTTCTACCAATGATGAAACTTACCAATGTTGATGGTAGCTTCTGTAATTACAAGACTCTGTGTCTCTGTGTTTTTCAGAGCACAGACCAGCATGGGTAATGGGACAGCGAGAGTAAGCGTTGGCTTGCCTGTGGGTAGTTAAGGGCAAGAAGCAAGCAGACTGCCTGATTAGGTGTAGCTGCAATGAGAGCTGAGGGAACTAGTAGCAGTGCTTCATGGGCATGCCGTGCTCCTTTGCTAATGGATATCATTAGCCTTAGCCGACACACCGCCCACAGCCTGTTTATTAGCACCCATTACACCACCATTGCCCCACAGCCCTATGCACTAGCAACCAACCCTACAAACCAAACGGTGTGTGTGACTGTAAGCAGTTGTGGTTTTTGTACATCTGTGTGTGTGTGAGCATATAAGAGACAAATAGATCTGGAAAATGTTTTGCCAAATAAACACAAGAACATTCATCAGAAGATTCAATTAAAATGTTGAAAGGAAATTTCCTTCAAATGTTGCCTGTTGTGAAAAACAGGTCATGTGAACGGCATCACTCTCCGGTTCCTTTGCTGTCAGGATTGTCAAGATAACTCATTTTGCTTTTGCAGATGTATATTTTAACAGTTCCTGCAGACTTTTTTCAGATTTATGAGTCAATTCATAAATCAGTGAGGAAGACATTTCTCTTAGTCAATATGGGTTCAGCTATATTGCATAAATTGATTTTATTTTACGTTAGGGCTGCTTGAGTATGGCAACAAATTAAAAAACACAATCATCAATGTTAAGCATCACAATTAATGATGCGATTGTATACATGTAAATTTACATTATTTTGTATGACAAAGCTAATAAATGACTTCTGATATGATATTTTAGTTTATTTTGAAAGTTTTTAAATGAGGCCAAACATTAGAGGTTTTTAATCTATAATTTTAGTTATGATATTACAACATACCGTTCTAGTTCAAGTTCCTTCTTTTTTGGGTTAGATAGCAAAAAAGTATTGTATCCACCAAAATTATAAAATTAATCTGAAGAAAGAAAACTACTTTGAAGTAGTTGTAAAATACATGTATGTATATAGGTGATAGTTTGTGCCGCCAGCTTTAGTAAATTGATTTAATCATTTAATAGATGTAATTACATGGTTACTGTTAAACTTATACACCAAAGCCGCAGACATGATGTTGTAGCTGTTCTTCCTTGAATCCTTCCAGTGTTTATTTCATAAGTTTGATACTATTTCAGCTAAACTGTCTTTTCCTAGACTGATCTGTTCAAACGAAGCTCATGTTGGACAGATGGCATCTCTGCAGGCCTTAATCTGCAGTATAAAAAAAAAAAAAAACTTAAGTAAAGATTTGCATATTTTTGTTTGGTGCTGAGGGACTAGGCATGGTGAACATAAATGCAAACACTAATGTGCAATATTCTCACTATTATACTTACTGTATAATTAACCATTCAAAATGTGAATCATAATTTTGGAAATAGAATGTATGCATTATAACATTCAACATGATTTTGACAGATAATGACATGAGCAGGATATTTTTGCATGGCTATTTGTATAGCTTGGCATTGTGAAGCTGTTCAAGATCCACTTGGCAGCAAGGAGGTGAGCATAGTGTCAGCGCTACATATCTTTCTCTCGCTTTCCAACTGTTTATCCTAATTCATCCCTCCTTCCAAAGTGGCAGTTGTAATCTTTTTGGAGGAAACGTGCATGTGCCTGGTAACCGCTAGCCACATTCAGCAAACTCTGCATACGCATGATGCTGTACTGCCTGCGGTGCTGCTGCTTGTGTATTTGAATTTGGACATTTGGACAAAGAGCATGTTTAAATAGACAGGGGAAAACAGCTTTTTGGCCCATTTCCAATGCAGAAATAAAATGTGCAAAATATTGCACGCTAATCTGAGGTTGCATTGCATCATATTTGTAATGAAGGAGAGCGAGAGGCATGCGAATCCAAATGCAAACTTATTTATTATAATACACAGAGTTTAAATAAGCAGGGTCGATTCACAGCAAACAGGTATATCAGAGGTAATCACAAGAATAATCCAGGGCAGGCTAGGTCCAGAACTATAAATCCAAACACCGAAAAACACAGGGAACATGCATACAAGGGGGAAAACACCAAGTACATCCACAACGATCGCAAACGTTACAAAAACAAGCAAGTCCTTAAATACACTAGATAATGAGACAGAGGGGAGGAGGAACTAATGGGAATAATAAGAGTCCTGGGGAAGAGAACGGAGATACACAGAACGATAACGCATAGTTGGGGATGAAGTGCCCCCTAGCGGAGCTTGATGACACTTCCTGCTGAACTGTTATAATATTAAACATCAGGTCTGACCGACTGCACTTTTGTATTACCAGCTGGGGAAACATAATCTTGATGATGCCATGTTTAAATCTTGTCTTAGATTTGATTGCATTTGTTCACCATCACTTACTTTGAAGACTTGTGCAATTAAAGGGATTGTTCACCTAAACGATGAAAATTCTGTCATGCTGTAGTTTTAAACCTGCATTACTTTTGAGTTAGTCATTTATTTTGGATCTGTGTGTCTATTTTGTATATAAGTAAATGTGTATGTACACTGTAAAATGTGATTTTAATGGTAAAAACTAATTGTAAAAACCTGTTAAATGGTAAAATGTAAAATATATATATATATAAATCTAATCTATTAATCTATTCACAAAGTTGGGTTGGGAGCTAGCTTTATTTTGTATTTTTGTTAATAAAAAGCCTCTCCGTGGTCTGTCGCCACTCCCACTGTGTCTGTCGTTGGCTCCTTGTGTGACAGTATATATACACAAATGAATATTTTATTTATATATGTAAGTATGTATACAAGAGTACTGTTGAAATTTTATTGACTGGCCTTACTTGGCCTTACAAACCATAAACATTTCTGACACTCAGTAGAAGAGAATTAAACTGCAAATGAATACCACACGGATACTGACCAACTTGTGCAGGAAATATATAGCATCACACAAATAGGAAGAAATAACACCTCGCAAAGAAGCACACACACGGCATGAAGTATAATATGTCCCTCACCCCTTTGTTTAAGAGTAGACAATTAAAGGAACTAGGTCACTGGTTATTAAAACAGCACTTACAGAGATGTATTGGTGACATCTGTTATTACAAACAAATAGAGTGTCTTTGTTTCTTTCAATCTTTCATGACTCAATCAATCAGTAGGGCATATGAATAGGGTCATGTGTCCATCTAATGGGGAGGATTTCTGTATTTCAATGTTTTCAGTCATCTTTTGTCTTACACATTTGCTGGTCTAAGATCAATTCATCAGAACTTATAACTTATTGTTCACACAAGAATCATGTTTGATAAATTAACTAAACATAACCAGACTTAGATTTTTTAAAGACAAAATTACCTTCTCTACAGAAAACCCAACATACACGTGCATTCAGAATGAAGTAAACGACTTTAAAATACCCAGAGTGAGAGAGAGGAGCCCTCACTGTTGCACTGTTTTTGTGTCTGTTTGTTTTCGGCATTAATTAGCCATTAAAATGCGCTTGAGCTCTATTGTCTATGAATGAGTTTTTTAAAAGCGCACTCCTGAGAGTCCCACAATCTGAATGAAACAGATGTCAGCCACTCGCTGCCTCCCACCACTATCAGCTCCACCAGCAAGCCCTGTCTTCATGGTTAAAGAAAAAATATATATATTTAAAATAACAAAGATACTGAGTAAACATTGAACACAACAGGGCAGCCTCCCACATTAAACAAATTCAAACTTTGTTTAGACGAGAGCACTTGAAATAGTTTGTGGAGGGTTTTTCAACCTGACATTCAATACAACCGTCCTGAGATCTGAAGAGAATGTTCTATGGTTTAAGAAAGGCTCTGATGCAATATGAACAGTGTTGGGACGCTGCTTTGAAACTGTAGCTTGTAAAGATACAGGCTACTAATAATATAGTTAAACTAAAGTCAAGCTGCTCTTTTGAAAAAAGCTGTGAACCATGCTATAAGCTACTAGCACACAATACTGTATTTTACATTGATCTTTCTTGTTTGTGTGTGCACTCAGAAAAAAAGGTACAAAAGCTGTAACTGGGTCAGCAAAATCCCAAAAAGTTTTTTTTCTTAATCCTTTTTAGTTACGCTTACTGTACATACTGATGCATATCTTTAAGGGGCCAAAATGGACCCTTTATGTACAAAGATGTACTGTAGCTTTTGAGAAGGTACTTTGTCAGAGACAGTGGAGAGAGAAATTGTGTGAACTGATATGCATTATATTTTATTTTATTTTATTATAGTAAATTTTGACCTTGTGGGGAAATATTTTAAGTGTCCATGAGGTAACAATCTTACACAATAAATAGAATGAAGTAAAAGTCTAAAACATGCCTGTTAGTTTTGGGCTAGCTTTGTGTAGGGTTAGGGTAGGGGGATAGAAAATACAGTTTGTACAGTTTAACAAACCTTAACCCTAACCTTAACCTTATGAATTGCAGTGAGATCGGGCTGAAATGGGCTCACATTTCCCCATGGTCTATACAGTATATAGTAAATATATATGGTATATAGTCGCTTTTTGGTAATACAATTAAGTTGGTATGAGCCACCATCTTTTAAAGGGGTCATTCAAAGCCCATTTTTCCAGAAGGCAATATGATTCTTTAGGGTATTAATGGAAAGTCTGTAATATAGTTTGTTTTAAAATTTCTCCATGGTAGTGTAAAATA
Source organism: Enteromius unitaeniatus (assembly GCA_032359435.1). Taxonomy (NCBI): domain Eukaryota; kingdom Metazoa; phylum Chordata; class Actinopteri; order Cypriniformes; family Cyprinidae; genus Enteromius; species Enteromius unitaeniatus. The sequence goes on from JAUMHI010000055.1 coordinate 11,149,197, forward strand.
AACTGACATTTTACATTGCCAAAAACAGCTCTTATGAAATCATTTTGTTCTGTGTCCTTCCCCTTTAAATATTCACAAGCTCTGACTGATGATGGCTCACTCAGGGCGGGTCTGAAGTAAGACACCCAATTCAGTCTGTGTGACACGCTGCTGTCAATCAACTATTGTGGGAGGGGCCTCCGGCCGTGTGACATCACATGGTGGGATGGCTCAACTGAGAAAAGGGAAACCATTTACAGAGATTGTAAAACAACCACTGATTGGATTTTTTAGCATTATAGGATAGTTTTGTACAGACACGAATAATATACATTTCAGTTAAGACAACTAATATGAGTGGTTGAACCTCTAAATGCCCCCTTTAAAATATGTCTTGCAAAAGAAAAGATTTAGATTTAAAGTTTCTTTGGCTGTACACTCCGCGACCCACCGGTTAAGAAACACTGATATAGTCTACCACTACCAAAAGCTTTCTGTCACTATTACAAATGCCACTATTTAGAAAGTTAGAACAGATGTTTTCTGACAGAGTATAAGCTGTAAAGGCACAGCCCTATTCTGGAAATGTTTTTAAAACAATATAATACTTGATCTTTTGAGTGTTCTGAGCTGAAACTTCACAGACACGTTCTGGGGACACCTAACACTTATATTGTAATAAAGGGGCATGATAGGTCTTCCTTAAGTTAGTAGCATGGCAAATTTTAGTTTATTAACAGCCAATAATGAATATAAAAAAATGCAGATTTTCTTTTATCAAACAGCATTTCCAACACAATTTGAGAAAAATACTGTACTGTACAATGTATATATGTGTGTATATATATAAAACAACAATAAAAGCAGTTTTCTTACATGTAGCTTTAGAAATTAGTCTCTAAAATACTAAATCCATATAGATGTTGGTTGCTCTATGAATACAAAAACTTTATGAAGTTCACAAAGCATTCACAAAGTCTATCAATGCAGAACCAAAGAGGCAGCATTACTCCTGTCTACCGTTCCACCGTTTGACAAGATGTCAGCGGTTCCAAGCTGAGTTTAAATCTCACTCTTGTAACAATCCGATAATAATTATCTTTTCTGGATGAGCCATACAGCAGCTGAAATGACTGCTGGTGGGGATCGAAGTGTAGAGTAAATTAAACGAATTGATCAGAATAACTGAGCTGCACAGGGGTTCAACCCCCAATGCAGAGAGGGGCTTTTTGGCACCACAGCCATAATGGTGATATTGAATGCTTCAGAATTGTTATTGTTTTTTTTTTTCAGAAAACAGAAGCGAAGAAATTTTACAGAACATTTGTTCCATGCTTCCTGATTAGTTAACTTGAATAAAACTCTTTAATTGCTGGGTAAAGATGAGATTAATGGTCGCGGCAGCTTGTGTGCATTCGTTTTTTGTTTTCTTCCAGACACATCATTCCAATTTGGAGTAAAAAGCAATCTGATGCCATTTAATGGTATCCAAAATAAACATATGAAACATTTACATATGAAAATCAATGCTAATTAGCCATATTTCATTTGTTTCATGTTTCTGGCTTTTTTTGGTATGTTCCGCTTGCAGTAGATTGATATTCTGAGAACAAGAGACAAATTAGTGAGGGTGTACTGTTGTCAAACAAGACATGATTGCAAAGAAAGAAGAAGATAATTAGGCAATGTGAGATGAAAGATCTTCATGTGTCACTTTACATGGTGGCCACAAGAAGTGAGCTGTGCCAGAAGTCTCCTCATAGCCCTTTGATGTCATATTCTCATTTTGATTGTTTTTAATCTTGATTTATTTATTTTTTTAAATGTGTGTGTGGTTATATTTAGCTATTTTTCTCATTGTTATTGCAACACCTTACACCATTTCACATATGCATGAGTGAGTTTGAGTGAGAGCCATGGGTTAAGGGATGTTTTAGTTAATCTCAAACATCACCAGGAGATAGATCTGTTTTTCTTTTAAGCAACACAGTGGTAGGTAAGAGTCATGGATCAACAAGCGGAATGTGTTTTACTTGCTTTAAGAGGAGAAAAATGGGGGTATGGGGGGGACACATATGTTTCTTACAATGACAAATACATGTGGATTGTCAGCACCCCAGAGCTATTTCAAAGAACATTTACATTTAAAATTAAACTAGAATAAAAAAAAAGCAGTCATAAGAGTATTAGTAGACTTGTCTGTTTAATATCTTCTAACGCTTTATTTTGGAAGGGTCTACAACATACAACATATTGACTATGAAAAACTTAGCAAGAATATGTCAAATTTTCTTAACTAACTAACAGTATTGTAATGAATCGGGTCCTGTGTTCTGATTTCTGCCTGTATTTTAGATATCCCTATATCCCTGTTTGCCCTGTTTGGACTATTGTTTGTCTACTTGGATTATCTCTCTGTTCTGCCCCTCTGGATTATGTTTGCAGTGTATTGACACTTGCCTGTTTACTGGACTATCTTTTGATTGTCTTCTATGGTTTTGTTTGCCATTGTCTGACCCTCCTCGTTGTTAATAATAATAAAGTATAATAATATAAAATAATAAAGCTCTGCAATTGGATCTGCATGGCTTTCGATGCACCGGCTCAATTACAAGTATGCTCTGAGAGTAAGTAGACATTTGTAATTACAGATTAGTTAATTTATGCAGCAGCAGTATTTCTTACATGCTCTGCATGTTTCTGACTGTACTTTGGCATTCTAAGTACTTGCTCTGCCACAGCAGCATAGCAGATCTATTTGGCCAAGATCAATAACATTTACATTGTCATGTATATTACCATGCTAAACTAACTAACTAACCAACCAAATCCATTTTGGAACCTTTATTTGTAGTATAATGTTTAATTAATATAAAGTTTTCATTCCTGTAATCGTCACCGGTTTGTTGTGAATGTCCACTTGTTTTATGAATCTTTTCTTCACGAAATTGAAACACAGGTCACACTGTGTTTGCTATAAAAAAGAAATGATATCTACAAAAAAGAAAGAAAAAAAAAACATCACTGCACATGGCCACACACAAAATAGTAAATTACTTAAGGATTGTTAATTTATATGTCATGTTTTTATTGAGTTAATTATTGTCTTTTTTGTTGAAGTGAAGTCCTTTTTTTATTAGCTGAGGTGATAATTAAACAGCTGTTCATGTAATATCAGCTAAATATCAATATAAGCAAATAAGTAGGGCTCCAAGTAAATGTTTTGTATCTGAATAACACAATAATTCAGCAGCCGTTATAACATGCTATATAAGTGGTCATGGGTTAAGTGTTTGTGAAACCAAACAAAACTGGCACTTGTGATTTGAGTTTTCCTGCACAATGATTGTATTATGTTGAGGAGCCTGGTGCAGCAGGGGTGAAGAGACATGCTACGCTATTTTAAGAGGTGGATGGGTGATGAGTGCTAGAGAGCGTGTGCGCAATTCATTTCTGCGCTTGACTGTCCTTCACAGGCAAAACAAAATGTAACAGATGTGCGATTACTCCCGTTTTTGACAGGTGCATGACAAAAACACATCCTCTGTGCCAGTGAAAGTTTATTTGTGTGATTGATTGTTTATTTGAGTCTTTGTGCAGTGGCCTTCGTTTATATAATGGTTTTATGCTTTTAAGCTTGTAGCTTATCAGAAAATGTATAAATATTATATATATATATACATACACATATTGTTTTGTTTTCTATAACCTGCAAATGCTCATTATTCATGTATTGATCACTGTGGTGTGAGTAGACTTCACAGTAACACTGTAGTTGTGATGTCTGTGACAACAACATTAACCATTGAGCAAACTTTATTTACTTCCTCCTTTCTTTTTCAAGTAAAACCATGTACTTGTAACCTATGAGTCAGGGTCAGAGTCCATGTTTAACACTTAACATCAATAAAAAAGTCAAGCAATATTCTTTGCTCCATTATTTATTTATATGTAGTCAGTGATTGATTTTGACTAGCATGTGCTAAGGTGTGATTACTGCCATTTAATTAGGATCCCTGCCTTGATGTAGACACAGAGGATTTACTCTATATAAACACACCCTTCAAACAATTAACAAAGAAATCGACACGTAAGCCCAGCTACCTTTAGCCTATATAATGAGACGATAATGTTTTATTTTTTCGCCAATGAGGCTTGACGAAACATTTTTCATATGCTGTAGCTTTTCCCCATTAAATCTTAATGCTTTAAAACTGTGTTAGTGCATGCATTTCTTAAGAGTCCTCATAAGTGTGTGTGCTCCAGATGCAGTCATCTTTGAAAGTCTGACCATAGATGAATCGTTTGGCACTGGTCTCACAAGTTCCTTTTGTCCTCCCCATTGCAACTGTCAAATTATCTTTTTTATTATTATTATTATTTGGTGAAGAGAGTCTATGCAAGATGACTTGTTGGAATAGGGTTCGAGGAGATGCCTGGTTCCCCTTCAGTTGAGTTCACTTCGACGTTAAATATGGGATCTTGCATGAGAGACTAATAGCCTTCGAGTCTTTGGAAAAGGCCAATGAATTTTGGCGTTCAATAATCACAGCCAGGTGCACCTTATCACAGCGTGAGTATAAGAGGGCACGGCTGGATTGCACATGTAGCTTTTCGCTTTCGGAGCCTCATCTGATGTATCGAGTCTGCTGTAGGAGAACACTTTCATTTTCAAGAGTTCCTGTCCGAGTTCATGCTCTCTCGTCGTTGCAGCATATTCAACTGGGCAG
>JAUMHI010000055.1:11159692-11183474 GCA_032359435.1 Enteromius unitaeniatus
ATTGCTTTACCATCCATTTAAGGACAGTGAGTAAATTTATGCCAGCTTTTAAGGAGCTGTTAGATTATGTGCCAGGATGAAATTCCACAGCACAGTTTGAGTACAGTGTGTCAGGACACTAAAAGCTCTGCTCTTATGTAGTGTTCACTACACACCAGCTTACATGCTGAGATAACACTACCCTCTATTGGGCTATGTGTGAAATTGCTTAAAACTACTTCAGTGCTATGTAAAACGAACAATGAACTCACACATGTGCCTGGCATGACAATGAAACTTAGGGTTTTGTTGAATGAGTGCATGGGCTTCATTTCTAAAATGTATGTTTACTTGGCATTGTGAGAAAACTTCTCTTATTTTGTTCAGCACCTTGATGCACATGTCTGAAGATCCTGTTTAGAATCTGAACAAGAAATAGCAGCTTAACTGTAAAACCCAGCAGTTTTACACTCCTAAGTCTTCTCCTTTGATCACTGTGCATCTGTTGACCAGCAATGTGTTGAGGCTGACCCTGCTTCACAGCTTTCCAGCAATCAGAGGAGCTCAGGTTTGAGAGGCCACCGCAATGTTCTGTCCCAGTAGGTATGTAGATGGAGGGTGAGCCAGAACCAGAGAAGAGGGGTCAAGAGAGATCAGCCAACTCGGTTCAGTCTTTGCAGTCTTCAGGGCCAGAAAGATGTCTGAAGTAAAATGTTTTTCTTCAGTCTTCACACTTTTCAAGAACCATGGTAGTAATATAAGTTATTTACATTTAATTGTTTTGGTGCTTGAGAGGCAATGATAAACAAGAAGTTTAATTTGCTGTTAGAGTAGTGAAGGCTAAAGTAAAGCCTCTGTTTCTCACAACATGTACTTTTTGTATTCATGAAGTGCCGATATAGACTTCTGGGGGCCGTATGCAAAACTTTGTCTTCCAGGGGGGTGGGTCGTGGGTGGATAGTATATGAACGATAGAATGAAACGCATTTGTCCGTGTTTCACTCCGCCTCGAATTTCGCTTGCCAAAAGAACTTAAGAAACATTAAAAGCAGATAGAGAGAATCAACTCTGTATTCATGTGAGTTTCAATTGGTTTTTAAAAAATAAAAAGAATTGTATAATGTTTTCAAAAAAAAGTTTGAGTTTTCACTCAAAAATATCAAATGGTATAATCGAGTAAAGGTAAAAAGATATCTTCCTTACACCTTGAATAACTGTAGTGATCTTTATTATATTCTCGTATTAAGGTAAAAAGTATATTTTTAAAAGCAATCGATTATTAATCTATAAATATCGTCTGGAGAAAACCCCAGCCATGAGGTTTAATTTGTGTTTTTCAAATAATTTATATTTTTCACAGAGTTATAAAAGAAATCTCGCTGTTTCAGACCATTCAGACCAGAGTGATGAATGATTTTCTCGTATTCTTTCGTATACACATAAGATTTTCTCTCAAATATTTACATTACCTTAAGTCATAGCTTACCTGAATATTCTTTCAGATGGCCATTTTGACATAATTGTGTGAATTTAACTGTACAAGTCAAATAAGAAGAGAAAAATAACTTTTCTTTTAACAGTGAGCACAACTCGCTCTTCACTTTCTAATTAATGCATACTCTTTATCAATCTAACCATCAACCACTACTACAACGTCATTGTTTTCAAACATATTCCCCTTGTTTCCACTTTCCAGGACCTCTGAGTTCACAGACACAATGATGAGTTGAAATTTTTATTGGGCCAGACTGCTGAGGAACCGGTAGAACAACTGAGAAGTGGCTGAGTTAATGGGACAAAAGTGAAGTACTGTGCAATGAAGCGCTGAACTTCACCACAGCAACTCAACTGCTCTCTTTTTAGATTTTCAGACGGAAAAATAACAATAATCTCCACCAATTGCACTAATTCTGGTAAGGACAATGCCATTGATTTTAATGAAAGGCACAGTCCCTTCTTTTGGCTTGAGATAGAACAATATTGAACGAGCTCGCTGCAAATGCACATTACACTTGATTGTGCATTACAGCATCGATTGCTATGATGGCCAGAGAGCTATCAAAGCAAATGTAACTGGGCTAGAAGCTGTGATTACTACCCCTCCTGTCGTCCCTCCCTGAGGAGCGTTTCTGGTGTCTGCTTTTAACATATCCATGGGTCAACGTGCAGAAAGACTGCCGGTTACCCTTTAGTTGGATAACTCATTGGCCTGTGCTGGGCTCATCCAATACACTGCCAGAAGCACACAAGACCCTGTCCAAAACCTGCAGTACTGCCTCTGCTTTTATCCTGCCATCTTATTTAGTCTTTATTTTCTTCTCTTCTTTTATTTATTTATTTATTTATTTATTGTGACCTTGTGAAGTTTTTGGCAGGTAGTGTGTAATTTCCTGGCCAGATTTAGTCCAAGAAAGCACTGTGGTGTATGTGTGCAGATGGAAAACTTCGTCCATTTGACGGCCTATCACTCAAAATGAACCATTATTTTTAACAAACCAAGAAAAATGTTTTTTGACTATAGCAGGAGAGCTTTATATTAATTAGAGGAGTTCACTGCTATCAGAATAAGCTTTAATAAAACTTGGCTTGCTATATAGTTCACTAGTTATTTATTTTTTTAATTGTTACATGACGATGTATAAATTTGTAATATGCTTTTTGCAAAATGCCTAGAATGCCTTTTTGTAAACAATGATAAACCTCAGTACAATTGTATTCAAATGGTATTTATAGCATACATCACTTGATATTGAAAAAAAATAAAGAGTCGTTGAAATTCAGTGATTCTGTGTTGAAATAAACTTTGTATTAACTTTTCACCTTTGTTCTTTTTTTGTTATTATTATCATTGACTCTTGCAGCATATGATAGATCTTTGATTTCTTTTGCTCCCATCTTGGCTAGATCACTCCTGTGAGATTATTTTTCACCCTGTTGTTTTTAATCCCAATTCAAATGTTACTAACTACATATATTAATGAGTTATTGCCCTCACCCTCCTATGTGATAACTGCTTTCTCTCAAAGCACAGAGCAAACCCTGCTAATGCATAGAAAATTGTCACAGAAGGCTCAATTTAAAACCCAGGGAGTATATAAGACTGCCGGGAGCATTAAATGGATAAAACCACAAGGACGTGGTCTGATGAAACCACTGAGTAGCTGCTGGACCTTTTGAAGAACACAGTTCATGGTGTGAAAAATTACAGGAGGCACTCAATGTGCTGCTGTAATATATTTTCATTAATCATCTGAACCTGAAAAAACAACACAGCTACTTTCCAGCAAGTATGCGTGAAGTAAATGAGAATGTAAGATAAAATGCATTCGATTGGAAAACAACATATTAACTGTTCATTCATTCATTATTATTTTTTTTTTCTTTGTGAAAATTACTAGGCCATTTTGTTATGTTTCGTTGCATTTCCATGAAGCAATAATCTGTGGTAAAGACAGTATAAGTTAAACAGCCTTTCCTTTTTCCAGACTATTGAGCCATGAGGACTCGCACCTGTATAGAGCCATTTCATTTGACAAGATGGGGGGTTTGGCTAATGTACTGTATGGCATCCTGTCTCAGCGACCCCTGTTAATATAATTCATTACTTGAAATCTCACACAGATCACAGCTCTGGCTTGTATTTTTTATTGAGTGGCCTACCATTTATGGAGACAACTAAACAGACAGAGAGCCAGAGAGAGAGAGACAGAGACATATTTGGAAGTGAACATGAGCCGTCAGCGCTGTCTGAGCACCATGGTAACCATGAGCAAAGTGCGATGTCTGTATACATGGAGTGAACAACCAGGCTAAACAAAGGACTCAAACATTTCAAAAGCGTCATGGCTTCAGCGTCCTCTCTTCACCTGTCAGACTGAACAAGAATAAAGGGCTGCACAGTTATGCGTGCGATATTACTTGGTAACCCTTTGTGCAGCTACCAGACAATTGCTTACTTGCTCAGTTCAGCTTCCAGAATCTTGCAGCTCCTAACATCAGGACTATTTTAAAAAGGTTGCACATCAGAAACAAGAAATGTTTCCAAATACCATTACCTTAAGTCTCACTGTGCTAGTCTCACTTAGTTACTTAGAAAGTTATTTTTTTATCAAAATGTCATAATCTGCAAAACAAAAACTGTTTAGCTGATGCATTGCATTGTGTTGAACATTGGAAATTTAACATATAGGACAGTTACTAAACAGGCAAATTAGTATAGGAGCGCAATTCCAAAACAGCGACGATAATAGGGTAAATTTCTGTGGGTGATTAACTAACAATGCACAAATTACAGAACAAATATGCAACATGTCATTTACATATCGACCAGCGAAATATACCAAGCACAGTGCATATTCACAAATACAGAAAAAAATAAACAAAGAAGCCACGGTACATTGAAAAGAACCAGAGGGCAAAAAAAATTAAGGTTTGTTAAGGTTTTGATGGAGCTGGTATTGCATGACTCCTAGTGGAGGGTTATAAGTCATCTTTTTCCTGAAGCAAGTTAATAATACCATGGCTTGGCAAATATAATCTTTGGAAAATGTGTTCTTCTGACATTACAAATAAATTAATACATGTGGAAAAAACCCTCTCTCTTCTACCACACGCTTTCTGTTTTTTGCGGTGCCTCCTCATTGAAGCCATTTCAAGCGCAAAACAGCTAACTGCTTTCAACTGAAAGTTGCTAAAACTGGTAGATAAATGTCTCTAGATGACATCATACTGGTAAAATTACTGATCTATATAAAGAAGAATATAGATCAGTGGGCAAGATGAGAACTCAAAAGGGGTGGGAAAGTTGACAAATCTAGTTTAAAAAATGCAAAAATGTCAACACTGGTGCAAAATAGTTTGGCATTAAATAATGAAGAAAATTTATTTGCTAATTCAGGAAGGTGTAAAGAATATACATAACACACACACACACACACACACATACACATATATATATATATATATAATACATACAAACTTCAGTGTTTCTCTGTCAGAAAAATATGTCTCATTAAAGTGTATAATTTCATTTCATTTTATTTAAAACAACTACTTTATAAACATTTAGGGTCAGTAATAATTCTGTAAAATATTTTGAAAGAATGATGACCAAAAGCTGCATTTATTTGAAAAACATACAGTTCAAACAGTAAAATTGCAAAATGGTTATAATTAAGAATCTTGTTTCTGATATCTGTTTTTACATATTTTAAATTTGAAATTAATTATTGATTATGGAAAAGCTAAATTTCCATTAACCATTACTCCAGTCTTTCGTGTCACTTGATCATTACAATATGATAAATTTCTTGCTTAAGAAACACTGAAAACGTGATGTCAAAAACAAAAACAAAAAAAAACATGTATTTTAATGATCAATATTTTCTAACATTATAAATGTGTAGTGTAAAATGTTTTGGATGAAGGAAAAAAAAATTGTCTAAATAATTATTGGTAGTTTAGTGAGCTATTGTTGTTTGAAGCATAGTTTATTCAAACAGTAGCTTCCTCAAGACTAGATGTTGTAGGTTTTGTCTGACTGGCCCAGTCACAACAACAGCTGTTGTAGATGTCTTTGATGGCATCTCATAGTCATGTTTTTCTGTGATTTCACAATCGTCTGGAATACTCACAAAGCTCTTCTGTTCTGTGTGGATGCCCAGTAAGATTAAACCACACAGAAGCACTGCCTATCGGGATGCTTTTTGTGCACGTAGTTAAAAGTATTTTGAATATTTTGTGTCAAAAAAAAAACATTATAGTTTGATGTATTCATAATACTACCTTATGACAAAAGCTGGTGACACTGTTTGGACATTTTATTGTCTTGGGTGAAATTATAATAGCTTTCAGTTTTCTGCTACTTTAATTTTGACCTTGGTACTAATGCTAGCATATTATTCATCTGAAATCTGGCATGCTTATTTTTGCCGGAACAGTTTTCTGAATATTCATTTTATGCAAACTACAGCTAGAACAATGGAACGATCCTTAAAGTAGAGGGCTAAATCCCGAATTGATTACTGCGGGAGGAAAAGGCCATAAATCCTCAGTTATATTAAAGAACAATTTTGTCTCCATTGTGGAACCTATAAAAAATCCTAATGTCCAATCCCACCTAAGCTCTGGTAAATTATAAAGGTACTTAAGGTTGACATGTTTATGTATATTCCCATACCTCCCTTGCACCGAGTCAATTAGCTCCTATTCCTGGTCAACAGCTCGCAAAAGCAACGACCACAGCAATTCCAGTAATAGCCAGGGGATGGGCGGCTCATGAGAGATTTACATTTCATGCGGTCAGATGGCATTTTTGCTCCAACTTCTGCTTGTTATATCTTTTCATATTAATATGAGTAATGAGTTTTTGATTTTTAATGCTATTGAGTAAGCTCTATCTTAACTGCTGTCATTTGATAAAATTTTTCATTTTCCTTTTAGTTAAAAACATTATGAGTCACACATATCACTTTGTGCCTCCATTAGTGCACTGAGTTAATGGATGCCAACTGGATTATTGGCGGTATTATGAGGGCTAAACTGTGTCCATCTGAGGCTATCAGCACCCTTTATATCACTCAAAGAGGGGACTATATATATACATATATCAATGCATATTTTATGGGTGATTATGAAATCGACTAATATTCCAGCTAGATGTCATTTTCCATTATTGTTCATGAATTTATAAATTGCAGTTATATTAGTCAAATCATGTCAGAGAAGTTTTTTTGTGTGTGTGTGTGTGTGTCCCAAGGCTTACTGTTTTTTTTGTCCTGGGTTCAGTGAGAAAACATGTTTGTGTTTTCAGTAAAGCTCAGTAATGTATTTATTTATTTTTTTACTTTGGCTCACTTTTTAAAACTAACTAAAAAGAACGCAGAAAAGAGTAAAAGAGCAAAAAACAATAAAGTGCTTGTCACTGAACTTAATTTAAATGGCTGTTGAAGCTCATATGGTCCTCCTCTCTCCATTAGGGCAAGTATGAATAGGTCCTATTAATTACTTCTGACACCTCCTTGTTGTGAATTGCATGCTTGACACATAAATAGGAAAACAAGCATTGTAGGGACCATGCACAGGAATATGAGCAAAACAGGAGAGAGGTATCTGGAAATTAATCACACTACAAATTGTAAGCGATGAAAAGAGGAAAAGATGGGCTTTTATTCATGTCTCCCATAATTTACGGCACTTCTGAACAAACACATTAACAAAATACATAACACTGAAGAGGCAGAAAGGGACAGTTCATCAAACTGCATTTCACGGGCAGGAAATGTATTTAAAAAATCACATTCTCTACTTTCCTCAGTTTACCTGTGAAAAGCTACATTATGGACACATTTCCTCCCATGATGCTCGGGCTTTTCACAGGGAATAATGGCCACTCAGTATGTGACGTGCACCATAAATCAAACAGGCTTGCGTTGTGTTTACCCTTTAGAGATGGGTTGAGGCTTGCAGAAACAGTATCTGCACAGTCCAGCTGTTTCCCTTACTCCGCTCCCGCCACTAATCACAGCATTCAAACCTCTCAGCCATTGTCTCTTTCTGAGTTTTGCCAAACTTCACCCCCGCAGTGTCACTCCTACTTTAGGTAGCTTCTCCCCACCCCTGCCCTCAATGCTTCTCACTATTTGAAGATAGTGTAAGCAGACATTCGATGTGCTGTAAAGTTGCTAACAAGTTCCATGTGGGTGAAGTTAAGTACCCGAACGTTGCTTTAACAAAACTTTGGAATAAATAGACGGTTGGTTGAAACTTTCAAAAGAACAGATTTTCTGGGGATCTGCAAAACACAGTTATGTGCTATTCAGAACTGAAGTGAAAATACCTTTTAAGTTCAGATTCAGTTGCTGAATATGATGCAGAATTGCAATTCAAGTCCAAGTATGCTTCAAAAGTTGGAGTAATGGCTGCTAAAAAAGTCAGATTTGTCATTACAGGAATAAATTACATCATAAAATATATTACAATAAAACAGCTCTTTTAAATTGTAATGCATTTTAATGAATTTTGGTCCAAGAAATGCAGCCTCCGTGAGCATAAAAGACTCTATTTAAACCATTTAAAAATAATAATAATAATTTTATAGATATGCAGACAAACAGAAGAATAACAGTGAACAACATGTAATTTCTCAGAATTTATGTGATTCAGTGTGTTTACTCTTTCTGTCATACAAGTTTAACTTGTAACAGATCCGATTTACATTCATGAATTAAATAAGAGCTAATACTTAAGTTCTGAATTTTGCACAACCTTGCTATGAAATATAGCTGTAGCAGCAGCTGCCTACAGTGAAAAGGATAAAATGAATGGCATTCTCTTCCCTCTTTTCCATAAGTATGTATTTGTAAATATAGAGGGGGCTGTCTGTCCTTGTGGTCCTCAGCTTTCTCGAAACTTCTCTACCAGATCCAATCAAAAGGTTTTTAGGTACAAAAAGCTCCTCCTCGACTGACATTTTTTCGCAGCTTCTGCTCCGGAGGCCTAGACTAATTGGTTGATCCACCGGGGAGCCCTTGATTGAATACTCCCAGTGAGGAGCGCATTTGCAAGCATGAGATCCGTCCTCTAGGCTGCCACTCAGTGGCAAGGGGGAACAGAGGAGCGGGCTGGTGATTGGGGAATGGAGGTGAGTGGATTTGTGTTGGCAGAAATAGAATAGCCATGAATAATAAAAACATAATTGTCTGTAGATTTTAGGTGTTCTGGTATTTGCGTCCTACTGGAAATTAAAGGGTTACTCCAACACAATCTCATGACCAATTTGTACTTATATCAAGGCGGCAAATTTGTAGGAAAAAATTTATGATCTGCCGTGAGACCGGGGTGGATGGTTACTCCCCCCCAAAATGAAAATTATGTCAGTAATCACGTCCATTAATCACCATGTCGTTCCACCATCTTTGTATCCCAATTAAAGATATATAGTCCATCTGCCATCAGTGGTTGTCTTATATTGATCAATAATTTGTCTTCTCTGTGTCTCTCTGTGTCACTGTAGCACCATTTTGGAGAATATCCGCTAGACACAAACTATTTATGCTTTTCTGTATCAACACAAGGTTAGGTTTTCTATGTGGATTTATACTTTGATTTGAATGAAATCAGCGTATCCTTGTGGCATGCATGGCTGACACAGAACTGCGTACATATAGTGCGCTTAGCGGGGGTTTTCCAAAATGACCTTATAGTGACGCATAGATACGAAATGTTGAAAAAGTTGTATTATCAATGCTTCATAAAATATAGATTGAACCACTGATAGCAGATAAACTAATTTCATTATGTTTTTTATACTTTTTTGGGCCTTGGCACTGTTCAGTATGTGTTAGTCAATGGGACAAACACAAGCTTCCTGGTTTCAATAAAAATATCTTAAATTGTTAAAAAAAGTTTTTATGAGTCTAGAATAACACAGAGATAAGTGACACAATATACATTTTTGGGGTGGAGTAACCCATTTACTTTTTAGATTTAAATGCAAAGCTTACTTGAAAGTTACAATTATGTTTGTACCCTCATGTAATTCCAAAAAGTTTTTGTTTTGTTTTGTTTTTGTTTTTTTATGTTAGAATGGAGAACTTTTGATAAATGTTCACTTCTCTTCTCCATGCAGCAAAAGTGGATAGTGTCCAGGCTGTCAAACCACAAAAAGGCCAAAAAAAGCACCATAAAATCTTTATATAAGTAGAGAAATGGAATATAAGTCTTATTCTGTTCCTCTCAAAAGCCACATTAAAGCTTTCTGTGAGGAACGGAATGGAATGCAAGTCGTAATGCACTGAAAATTTTGCTTTTAAGCTTGCCACCATTTTATTTGATGAATACTTTGGGAATTCTGATATAAAAAAATCAGTATAGTAAGTCAAACAAGTTTTTAAGGACATAAGCATGTATGTATAATGACAGCATTTTCATTTTGGGGTGAACGGTCCCTTTAAATGTACCTCAGCATGTGATATCTCAGATCCGTGCCCAGTTCCATCACTGTAACCATAAAGACCCTAGCAAATACAATTTGATTTAAAAACATTTTTTAAAGAAGTGTAAACAGTTACAGAAGCATTATTGAACATTGCTCATGCACAGCTGGTGGGGACCTTGAAAACGAACTAGTTCGACACAGTAAAGTGTGGGTAATTGACAGGCACAGAATGACTCCTGTTTGAAGTGGTCCTGCTTGCCGGGCGGCTCATTCTGCTTGTTTGTCATGTAGCTTGCGATCGATGGTCAGGCAGACCTCAGGGGAGAGCTGGGCTGCAGGGCAGAGATGCAACAGAGCCCCTTTTGTTATGTTTCCTGGGTCTGATACCACAAGCCAGGGTCCTGGAGGGTACCAAGGGGAAAAGAGATGAACTGGACAAGAAATGGAATACATTTCCTGTTCTTCTCTTCCGTGGACAACCCCCCCACCCACAGAGTAAACACCCACTCCAAACCCCCGACTCGAGAGCATTTTCTCAGTAGCTGACATTCTTAGAACACTTAGTGCGGCTGCTCTTTTTAAAGCTCAGCTGTGACTCCTCATCACATAGATGTCTATGATGGCTCTTATTGGAATAACAGAAAAAGTCAATTATAAAACTCCAATGAAGTGATGACATCATCCCACTCAATAAAACATCACATCTTGAATAGGAAGATTTATTCCTGTTCAATAAATTGATATTATTATTATTATATATGTATATTATTACTAATATATATATATATATATATATATATATATATATATATGACATAGTTCTAAGTATTTAGACTCTTTGCTGTGACACTCAAATATTTAACTCAGGTGCTGTCCATTTCTTCTGATAATTTTTGAGATGGTTCTACACCTTCATTTGAGTCCATCTGTGTTTGATTATACTGATTAGGAAAATCCTTAATTAGGATAGCCACACACCTGTATATATAAGACCTTACAGCTCACAATGCATGTCAGAGCAAACAAGAATCATGAGGTCAAAGGAACTGCCTGAAGAGCTCAGTGACATAATTGTGGCAAGGCACAGACATTTCTGCTGCACTTAAGGTTCCTAAAAGCACATTGGCCTCCATAATCCTTAAATGTAAGATGTTGGGGATGACCAGAACCCTTCCTTGAGCTGCCCGTCCGGCCAAACTGAGCTATCGGGGGAGAAGAGCCTTGGTGAGAGAGGTATAGAAGAACCTAAAGATCACTCTGGCTGAGCTCCAGAGATGCAATCGGGAGATGGGAGAAAGCTGTAGAAAGTAAACCATCACTGCAGCCCTCCACCAGTCAGGGCTTTATGGCAGAGTGACCGACAGAAGCCTCTCCTCAGTGCAAGACACATAGCCTGCATGGAGTTTGCTAAAAAACACCTAAAGGAGAAATAAGATTCTCTGGTCTGATGAGACCAAGATAGAACTTTTAAACCAGACACTGCTCATCATCTGATCAATACTGTCCCAACAGTGAAGCATGGTGGTGGCAGCATCATGCTGTGGGGGTGTTTTTCAGCTGCAGGGACAGGACGACTGCTTGCAATCGAGGGAAAGATGAATGCGGCCAAGTACAGGAATATCCTGAATTAAAACTTTCTCCAGAGTGCTCAGGACCTCAAGACTGGGCTGAAGGTTTACCTTCCAACAAGACAATGACCCTAAGTACACAGCTAATATAATGAAGGAGTAGCTTCACAATAACTCTGTGACTGTTCTTGAACGGCCCAGCCAGAGCCCTGATTTGAACTCAATTGAGCATCTTTGGAGAGACCTAAAAATGGCTGTCCACCAGCATTTACCATCCAACCTGACAGAACTGGAGAGGATCTGCAAGAAGGAATGGGTGCTTCTACTAAATAATAAGCAAAGGGTCTGAATACTTAGGACCATGTGATATTTCAGTTTTTCTTTTTTAATAAATCTGCAAAAACATCAACAATGCTGTGTTTTCTGTCAATATGGGGTGCTGTGTGTACATTAATGAGAAAAAAAAAGGAAAAAAAGAAAAATTATTAAATGATTTTAGCAAATGGCTGCAATATATCAAAGTGTGAAAAAATTTAAGGGGGTCTGAATACAGGTATACTGAATACATATATATATATATATATATATATATGTATATAACCTAAACCTGCGCAAGTGCATTGACCAAAAGTAACCCTGCTGTGACATCTTTTGTGGCAGCAGGAAACAAACAGCAATTACATGAATGCTATCGTGCAGACATGCATAGCTAGGGAACGTCCCCCTTTTGTATTCTTCATGAGCTGACCTGTTTCTGCCGGAGATGATGAGCAGCTTCTCCCTTCAGCACTAACATTCTTTCCTTCAATATGGCTCAGATGAGAGAGTCTGAATTCACACTCATCTGCGATAAGGTTGCCTTGGGAGAAGGTTAATCATGAGAAATGATAATAAAGATTTAAATGAGTTGGTGTACTGGGATCACACTGGAACACCTTGTGAATAAAATAGTTTCTAATTACTATTAGTATCAATCCCGGTTAGTCCAGCTCTGTATGCAATTCACTCAGAGTCCAATTCAATAATAGCAGGGTCTGAAAACATTTTACTTTTAAATTATAAGTTGAATTTGAACCATTGCGCCACTGCACCAATCAATACATACACAGTACATGCATGCAAAAATACTTTAAAGATTGTTTGTTCATCGACAGACTGTTTGAACGAATTGTTTGTCAATAAGATACAAATAATTAGCTTTCATTACAGGCAAACCTATCATTCTAGGATGTTCAGCTTCTATATTTTTAAGCCTTTTACAAAGGGATTTGTTCATGTATCATTCACTTTATATATATATATATATATATGTTCATACTTTATTTTTTATGGCTGTTGAAAGCATACATTTTGTATGGAACCTTATTTTGAATTGTGATATTTTAATTCAATGATTTTTTTTATTTATTTATTTTTATTTTTTGCCTTGCAATTAAAGCGAAAAAAGTCTGTGAAATAGTGAAACAAAAGCTGGCAGTTACCCTTTTTTTTAAGGAAGGTGCTATTACTGTACATTTTTTAAAGTGCCCCTATTATGCTTTTTCAAACATGACTGTTCATGCAGTGTCATGTAGCTGTATGTGAACATAAACATAAATCTGCAAAGTTGTGACGCAGACAGTGTACGATAAATAAAGTTATTGTCTATCAAAAAAAGATCTCACATTAGCCTAAACGAGTCGTCAGCAATTTGAATCTTTCTCTGTTACGGCCACACGTCATGAAGTAACATATTTGCATAATGTCCACCCACGTTCTATGTCGCAAACAACTTGCCCCGCCCCCAAAAATGTACAATCTTACCAATGTATACTGTGAGAGTTAATTTGTTTTATATACCCTTCTGAAAAATTTTAATCTACAAAAAATGAGTGATTAACAATATTTTTTTTCAACAACACCTCAGCAGTACAGTCTCTTGTTGAGTTTGCGTCATTTTACTCATGACAGCTTTTCCAATCTTGGAGTACAACACGATATTCACCAAACGCTTGGTCTTAACAGATGGATCAGTGCACAGTTTATTTGAAGTGCACAGTGCACACATACTGACATTGTGTGTTTGAAAAAAGGATGTAATAGTCCTCTGCTTTTTTCTAGGGTGCATTTTACCCCAGACAGCCAAGTGGGTGAACAAGCAAAAATTCACAAGAGCAACAAGATTTTAAGCTCATGGCAAGAGATTCGCACTGTGATTGGTTAGACGTTCGTTCACTCAAATCTAATGAACAAATCAGAGAATACGGGCGGAAATATTGGGGCTAGGTCAAAAAAAGTGTGGGGGACAGAATCACCTGTTTCTAAAAGTCCCCCCCGGTTGCTATGCCCCTGCCTGTAAGTAAGATTAAGAAATGACGATTAAGCAATTAATCGAATTTCGTGAGGAACCATGCACAAATGATTGCAGCTGCCTCCAACCTCATAATTTTTGATTACCCTGTGAATCTCCTCTCCTCTGCCTTAAATATCGCTCATTTCCCTTCCTTAGCATCTGCTTTTTTGTCTTCCTCCGCCTCCCCTTCCACTGAGCCGAGGCCGACCCTCGCGAAGGGTCCCTTGTTTCCAGCTTCTCCATTTGTGTAACAACCCTGTAGATGTCCTGGTCACAGGCTAACTTGCGTTTCTGTAGTTCTGTTGTTCAGCTCTGGGCCTAATGTAGTCTAATACTGTGTATGATAATACTGTCTCATCATTAGTTTAAGGCCCCGTTTACATGAAGGGAAGACGCAGGTATTTCCCTGCGGTTTGGTTATGAGCCAGAAAAGGCTTAACATCACGTGAGCTCCCTATTTACCTAGGTTTGGCATAGTTATTATTGCGCTCCACTGCGTGTTTATGGGGGTTGATATAAATGACAAGTTTAAAAAAAAAACGATGTTGTGTGCACAATGTTATTATTGAAAACGGAGGGGAGGAAATATTCATTTCTCTAAATACAATGCTATGTGTAAATGTGGCCTAAGTAATGATAAACGATGGCTTAACGCAGTGTTATGCATTATACAATGCTGAAGTTCACTACGTAGAGGTGTGTCCGATTCGCTTACAAATCGTTTTGTTTTGGTAAAAGCTCTATGGAGCGCTGTAGCGGTAGACCAATCATAAAGGACTGCAGCCTCTGACCACAGTTAGGGATTACGGGAAGGAGGGGTTTAGACAAACTGAGTCTTTGAACTGCTTCACACGAGTCGTTTATGAATCATTTAGAAATTAGGGTAAAATGGGGTAAAATTAAATCTATTTTTTGGAGAAAACTAAAGTGTTTTTTGACCTACATGTAAATACATGTAAACCTGTTTTAAGATACTCATAAAGCAATATTAGCCACCTTTAATATGGCATAATAGGGGCACTTTAAAGAAAGAAAGAAAAAAAAGGTAAGAAAATAATATTTCATATTTTTTTGTCATTTTTGAAGTGATAAAACAGATATCTAAACTGTCCTATTAGACAAAAAATTGCTTCATTTATTTTTTGGATTTCTGTTCTGGTAATGTATGCAAATTAGTGCAGATTTTCTTACATAATGCATAATTTGCATTTTGTAATACAAAGCGTTTGTCTTAATGCATTCTGATTATAAAAAAATCTGCTCATCAAATAGATAGATAATATTTATTAGATATTACATCTAATAATTTGCCATACGTATCATACAGGCCAATGCCATGTGCTTTTTCTCGACAGTCTCGTGCTTCACAAAAGTCATTACGCTTCAGGGACAAATATGCAAATTGTGTTGTGTCTCACCAATTACAGCAGTTTATGATGGGAACAGTAAACTCCAGATGGCTGGAGGAAGCTTTAGTTTCTCTACACAGCACAGTGGGGTGACCTTTATTCATCCAGGTAATGAAACCACATGGCCTTTTCTAATCATGACATGGCTAGGTGGCTTGTTCATATGGCGACTATCAAAGCCAAGTATGAACGAAACAAAAAAAAACTTGCAAAGGAAAAGTTGCAGTTGGTAATTTGCCCTTGTGATGATGCCATTGTGAGGTAAAAGGTAGTCGCACACAGGAAGTTGTTGTTTGCAGGTCACAAGTCTGATCGAAAGCTCCTGGAATGGTATTAAAAGACTCCAGAGACTCAGAGGAAAAGAGATCACACTTCCTTGACATTTCTCACAAGGGGATTACATCTGAGTGTCACTGTAAGAGGAGAAGAAAACATAAGATGATGGTAAGTCTAAATGCTTTAAGCTCAGGAAGGGGAACAATTGCCAGACAGAGAACAAATAAAAAGCTCATTTTCCCCTCACTGTGGTGTGTACACAACGTCGGTATGGACATGAAAATAATGGGCCTGATGCTCTGAATTGCATTTGAAGCATCTCCAATATCGCTTTGGGGTATAGCAATCACAGAGAGGAGAAAAAAGATTCTTTGACAGGCTGGAAAAGTAAAAGAAGCAACAAGAAAAGAGAGAAAATGGAGGCAGACTTGAGTTGGCATGAAAATAAAAAGGCAAAATAAAACGTGCTGATATAGCATTTGACATGTTCTGCAGACACCTGCCATGCATGTTTAAATAATTCACGAAATGTCATCACACAGGCTTTAAAATGCACAGTGCTCCTCTAATAGGAACCCCCCCTCTGGTGACAGGTGCCTCTGTGAACAAGACACATGTATCTTTCTGTGTATATCCAAGCAGGCATCTTTAATGAATAATATATTACAACATCACAGGCTGTGAGACTGACTGAAGAGTTTAAAGTATTATACCACGCCTCTCTTAAACGCTTTATTTTCATTGGTCAATCATGACATTCAGAGGTCAGATGTTTTGAAATGGAAACTGTGAATTATTATGATTGTTATTACTTAATAAAGCTATTCACGACTTCATTGTCTTATGTATTAATGTTTTGTATTGCCGTTTAGCATATTAGTTCTGGGTTATAATCTTTTACATTTTGGGAAAATATAATGCAGTTTTCAAACAGATTTGTTATGTTTACAGCATTGCCAAAATATTCCTACGAAAATGAAGCAAAAACTGTATAATGCTTGGCTGGCCAATAATTGACGATGCCACTTTGTAAAGAAATATTACACGTCCGTGCCTGTCAAACTGAACGCATAACACAAATGCTTATGACATCACTAGTGGTCATAAAAATGAATAACACCTTCAAAAGTGCTGTATCACATTACAGCAGCTAGTTTTTGACAATTGTATTATTTTTGTTTGTTTTATTTCAGGCTGGTCAGGGCTCTAAAGGGAAGCCTTTGGATGAAGCTTTACTGGCTGCTTATAGACTGAGGTAGCCTCCACTAATTACAACCTTTATAAAATTGCCAAAGTGTAGTTAGTTTTTAAGTCTTGCCCATTAACACTACTTTAACAGTTGGTTGGAGGATGGTGCAATCATAACGCTTCAGTTAGTGAGTTGGCAAACTGGTGATGTTCTTTCAGGGCAGTGTTACATTTTGTATGTGCTGTTTGTGATTTAACACCTTACCACTGCATCTATGTTTAGGTGTGAAGTCAATTTTAACCTCAACACTCCATGGACCCACTGTTTATCACTTTACAGTATAAATAGCTTATTGTTTCATGTAAAACTTTGAAGAACAATAAGGTCAGGTAATATATATATATATATATATATATATATATATAGTTATTCAGAAGTAACACTAAATTTATGGATTGGTTGGCAATATTTCTTAATGTGGTTTAGATTTGCTTTCAGCGCACAAATTGCTGTTATGCTACAGTGAATGTCAACAACCACTTCTGAAATATATTTTTCATAGTGAAAAATTAACAGACAAAGCTTTTGATAAAGCATAAGCAGAACATCATTTAATGTTTAAAACAGTTTCTCCTTCACAATAAACAAAGACGCCACAATTTAGCCAAAATGTGCATTGCTTTGGTAAGAAAATGTTCGCTAACATCATTTGATTTTGATTTTTGGCAAAAGTAATTACCCAAGTCCATGTGATAGCACGTTATAAACCATTTAAAAGTGATTGGTGGTTTTGATGGTTCTGAATGTGATCATATAAACTCAAATCATCCTTCTCTCTTGGCAGACAGATGTGTACAGTACACCAAAGTCAATTTTGGATGTCATCTAAAACATATTTTGCATGCATATTTATGCACTATGCATATGCAGTACTAAGTTTCAGTAGTTAAAGAAATGTGAAACATTATGAGTTCTGCAGAAGGAACCTTGATCTATTCATTTGAGTTGTTTACCGCTGAAATTGCATAGCTGTTATGGAACTTAGAGGAGAATCATTAGCTGCTAACCTCTTCCTGTGCTGTTTTCTTTCTGCCCTGGTGATCCAGTTTAGGCACCAGGGAAAAGGAGAAGCACATCTTAGCATGCTGTCACAGGGATTACTCAGCTCATTTGTAAACAAGCTTTCATAATAGTGCTAATTTAGCATCCCGGTCAACGTACGGCACATGCCATTCAAAACAAACAGAATTAGCCGCCCATGAAACTAAATGCAGTGGCCTCGTTAAATTTTCGGAGACGGGAGTCAGTAGGGGAGGGAAGGTGATCTCCCAATGGACCACGGTACTGATTAACTTCAGGAGGGGCGTTCGTTTTTTCCAGGCCCAGTCAATAAGCAGGGGCTGTTTTCGAAGTCAATGAAGCAGCGGCAGTTTAGGCAGTTAGTGTCAGTTGAGCGTGTACACATCTCTTCCTTGTGATTTGCTCAACGCACGATAAGCGCTATGTGTTAAATTTAGTGAGCAACGCTCCCAATCCTACCCTCCAATTTGTTTTGTTAAAACTGTGTGGAACAGGTTGAGAAAAGAAGGGAGGCATTAGGGTGAAATTTTCTGAGTATACTTTTCGCATTTACTCCCTCCAATCCATCCCCTTTTCAATAAACCGTAAATGTGTTTACTGCAAACCACTGCATGCTAGCTTCAAGCTTATACACCATAGAAACAACCTTTCTTGAGTCAATTCTGCCAGTTTACAGGTAGCAGTTGCATTCAAAGAAGACGGCAACTCTTATTTGAAGACAGAAAGCAGTTTCTTGTGTAGAGAAAAGCTGTTCTTGATACATTGGCTTATATAGTGTACCTAGCACGGTGGAGCTCAAGGATCGAACAAAGTAGTGGACATATGAGTATGGAGAGAGGTTAAGTGTACTTATGGGACTGGACAACACTTGACTCTCCAACTCCAGACACTAGAGTACATGTAACTTTCACAACATGTCTTGAAAGGTATAGCAAATATCTTTTAATCCTCTCTCGTACATGCTCTCACAAACACTGCGTGTGACATATTTGACAGTTTTAACATAATTATTCATTTATCAGAGCTTGAATTTTGATGATGCAACCAGGCGAAATGCATTAAAATGAAAAGAATCAAAGCAGTTAAAAATGTCAATCAGACGGAGGTAGAAAAAAGTGGCTTTGTCATATACGGAAATGTGCCTGGAACTTTCCACCTTTGAGGAATCAATCAATGACTCAAGTAACTGACATGGTGCAATGAAAGTTTTTATACTTTGACAGGGTTTTTAAATCTAAAGGAAAGGTCTCATCTAAAGTCTCTTAGCTTATAGGAACTTGACCACAAAAGAGTTTAAAATGACATCTTGCATGTCATGTTTTCATTCTTAGAAGATTGTAAATTGTATTTAAAAAGTCCTCCTATCATAGAATCAGGGTAAAATGTCCTTCAAGAAAACTTTATCTCTTTCTCTGGGTATAAAAAAAATAACATACCCAGGAAATGATTCAATTTGTTCATTTATTTATTTATTTATTTTTAAAGATTAACTGAGCCTTGTTGTTTTTTTATAGTAATGACATTGTCCACATTATATTATTGTTAAAACATTTGGAATTAGTAGTAATTGAATACAATCTAATAGAATTAAATGGAATGAAATTAAATGTAATTAAATAAGTGAATTGAATGAATTAAATTGAATTCAATATTTTAATTAATTCAGTTCATTTCACTTTTATATTTAATTTAATTAACTTTAATTGAATTTAAAATTTAATTGAATTAAATTTAATTGAAAGTTTAGTTTATTTTTTCTGTTATGCTATATTTTAAAGTGCAGTTTATACTTGATGGCAAAGCAGCATTAAACAGCATTTATTGTATACTTAAAATATACTTTTATACTTTAATACTTATTTATTATTAATTCTATACATTATGAAATATTCATTTATAAAAAAAGATGGTGGGTTTCAATGAAATATGTTTGTTTTAGGTGGTCTACACTGATGTATGCTTGATTTTATGCACCCGATGGTAGGTGTAATTAAAATATCCCAAACCATTAATTAGAGGGTACTGAACTACATGCATTGCATTATACTGCTAAAAGACAGGCTGAGTAGAGCAGCATGCAGAAGGTTTTTTTTTTTTTTTTTTTGTGTTCTGTCCCTCTCATGTAGTTGTGATATATTATATGACTTGAGACTCTCACTTAAGGCACAAATGTAGGATGTTTTATCTCAGGTCTCTTTTTTTATCAGGAACTGGTGCTGCTATCTGTGATAGAGGCACATCTTTAACTGCCTGCCTCTGATTACGCCTCAGGTTTCCATGGAAACAGCAAAGCGTTGAAATGGGAGAACAATGGCGTTGAATGCCAATAAGGCGAGTCAGTAAAAAGGATATGTGCCTCACGCATGCCAATCTACATCACAGAAAGCAGAATCGTACATCTGTCCTACTGATTAGAAGACAGGGACTTTGATATGTGGGCAGGGAATAGAGATCATCTATACAGCGCGTGTTTTTATGTTTGATTGGCTTTCAGTTACATAAATGTAACGGCACATTCTGCTCCAATGTATTTGATGAGAAACCCTTAAAAGCTTGTCAGATCTTTGTTGCAAAGGAGACCGCCTCTCATTCCTGGAGAAAGGCAGACATTTGAAAACAGGTTTTGTTCTTGTGAAATAAAATGGGTAAATGTTTCACCTTGAAGTGAGACGATGCTATATAATGATGTGTGTTTCGTGGATTCTTACCGTGGGAGATTAAAGTCATCCTGACCAAAGTGACTTTTAGTGTAAAAGCATTTGTGTAAGTTCCTGCTCTGCCGTGCATAACAACGAGTGAAGAAAGTGAGATTCGGTACTCCAGTCAAAAAATAATAATAATTAGTTGACTGCCAAAAATATATATTAAGGAGTCAAATCACTTTTAGTTGAGAAATAAAAAAATAGCTGCTGCTCAAAAATATCTGGTTAAAAATGTGTAAATTTAGCAGAAGCAGCCACTGAAAAAATTAATTGTGACTTAGTAAGGAGTCAGTTCTAAACTCCTAACAATAGCATTGTTAGCCAGCTGTGGTCGTTGTTCAAGGGTTCGGTGTTTTCTGAAAACATAGTTCCACTAATCAATGTCTGGAACTCTTTACCTGTGCTTTCTCTAATATATTTGTCAAAGTCCTTTTTTTGCGTATCAGTACTTCAAGTTTTGGTTTTTATATGGTGTACTATTTATGCACATTATTTTTAGTGAGATTGGTTTGATGTGGTTGTGTAAATCTTTCTATTTCTTAGCGTGCAAAAAAGTTGTTATGAGGCACAGCTCACACTGACCTGTGGTAGGGCTGCATTTTTTGGACACACACAAATGTTTTAATTGTTGCCATTATTTTTTTTTTTACTTTTCTGGTGCATTTGTGGATATCTAAACTCTGGCTAAATCCTTTTTAAAAGTGTAATGCTAATGGATAGTTCACCAAAAAAATTTAATAACATTTTTACTCCTTTATTTTCCCTTAAGTTGCAATGTATGGATTGCTTTTTTGTGTTGAAAACAAAAGAAAATATTCCTGGTAACCAAACAGTTGCCGGGAGCCATTATATTGCATAGGGGGGAAAATACTTTGGAATTCAGTGACTATCAGCAACTGTGTGGTTAAAAGTCTTCAAAATATCTTCTTTTTTTTTTTAAAGAAGAAAGAAGTATTTTGTGTTTAGAACAAAAAAACTCATACGGAGTGGGTAAATGATTTTTTTTTGTGATTATAGTTTTTATGTGAACTATATTTTTAATGCTAGCACTATTAAAATGACTGCTAGCAATGGGACCAGAATTTAAACCTATAGCTGTGGTTAACGTTTATGTGTGTGGTCTAAATAAGTGATTGCTGTATAATTCTGAGATGAGCTGTGTATGTGTTTGGTGTGTGGGTAACTGTATGTTTTAACTCGAATTTGTCTTGGCTTGGAAATGAGCACATATTGGTGTGGGCTTAGTGGCTTTCGCAGTCTGGAGGAAGAAATTAAGAATTTGTGATATTATTAAAATCATTGGCAAACATAGATGCATTTGGGACTTGTATTTTCTCAAATGGTTGCTTTATAATCTTGTTAAAAATGTTTTTTAAACACCTAAGTAGGAAATCAGCGGGAAACATGAACATCTTATGCCATATCATACAAAGACAGCATTTCATGCTTCCTTCAGTTGTCTTTGATCCATTTTGTGGTTTCTAGTTGACCATTTGTAAACATATTAAACTGACTAGAATTGCATTTCGTAACTCTGTTAAATTTTCTGACCATTTTTCATTCCACCGTTGGCCGTCACAGTCATTGTATCTCAATGTAATCATTGAAGCATCATTGAACATTTCAAGTTTTATTAAACTGATAGTACAAATGTCGAAACACTAAACAAAACTGCTTCTGTGAAGAGAGATATAGGATCATGTACACACCCACAGCCATTAACAAGCAACCTTTTCCTGCTCTCATTTTTTTTTAATAAAAAGGTCCATTTGTGGGAAAGAAATAAAGCAAAGGAATAGAATGATGGGAGATATTGCCTTTTCTTTTGTGGTGTGATATTATCAACTTGGAGCTGAATGTGATTATTGCTCCCCAGAATATTACACAAGGGGAGAATTAGATTGGGTAACCCCCTTCATACTCCTTCCGAGAAAAAGATAACGTACGAACAAAAGCAGCTTTGGATCGATCCCTCATGACAAAAGCAGAGGACACAGATATAAACAGATTAGAGATGGCAAAAAAGATGATATGTCTTCATTTCAGATCTCCTGCTTCCTGAACATGAACAGACCCCTCCAAACCAGCCCGCCATCCCCCTGTGTTATTGAATGTTCCCTTCTCATAACTGAATGAAAAGGTAGGCCTGTATTTTACAAAGGGTCAAGGTTTGGCTGGTTAGTATGGGACAGTTAGCCCCTGCTGGCAGATGTCAGAACTTTGTTTTAGTCAGTAGTTGCTCAGTGTTCTGATTTATTCTAGTTTGCAAGAAGTATGCGAACATAAATTATTAAATGCAATATAACATTTTCATGTGGCTCCATAGTGATTACATTTATGCCGATACCTAGCTCACACACTTTTATTTTTCTTTGCTTTATTTTTTATTACTTTTTCAGTTCCTGGCACAATGGAATGAGCCACTGAGCTCAGGGACAGCCTTTAAGAGTGCAGGGACAGCATCAAATCTGACAAAAGACATCCAGTACTGTGACTCCTTATGATTATCTGGGAAGTCATGAAAGACCGGCTGTTGGATAGATAAAAGTAATCTATCTGGCAACAACAGATTTATCTTCCTCATCTGCTTGAAAGGTGTGCTTTACTGTCGGTGTGGAGAAGGTGAGCGCACACACCAGACATACACAACCATGATTTCAGCGTTCAAGCGCTTTTTTTTCTCTACTGACACAGCACCTGACACGCATTGTAGGCAAATTATTGCTTGTTGTATAAAGACAGGCAAGGGAATGTATGAATTATTTATGGGCTGAAGACGTTTAGAAGCTGCAGTATTACTCTTTGGTGGGCAGTGAGTTGGTGTTGAAAAAAAAAATTAATTCAGAACCATAATTTTCTGATTATCAATCAGCAGGCTTTTAAAAGCCTCTTTAGTTCACAAAGTTAGCCATTAAAATCTGTGTGTCTCCCCTTTAACAAAACTAACAGGACTTGTAAGTTTTCTGTGAAATCTAATATTGAAAAAAAGTAGTGCTGGCCAATGTTTAATCGTGATTAATCACATTTTTTATGTTTTTGTAAACATAATACGTGTGTGTACTGTGCATATTAACATTATTATTACTTTTTTATTAACATAAAATATGTATATATTTATAAATGTATTTAATATAGAAGCATTACATATTTTTTTCAGAAATATACGTAATGCTTATATATAAAATAACTTGTAATTATTTTCTAAATGTACTGTCATGTTCCGTGTCTGTCTTTGTCTGTGTGTGAGTTCTATCTTGGTATGTTCCGTTGTTCCCCCCTGTCATTTTGTACCGTTTGGTTTAGTCTTGTC
>JAUMHI010000055.1:11191446-11205820 GCA_032359435.1 Enteromius unitaeniatus
CTAATGATTATTTGAAAGAGCGTTACCGGTTTTCAAAAGATTTGTTAATTTATTTAACACATCTCTTGAGACCACATATTGCAAATGTCACAAATCGCGGACCTGCGTTTAGCACAGAGAAAATAAAATGCATCAGTTTTTTTGCTTCAGGGCATGTTTTGTACAATTTGGGCATGTGCAGTAGCGGTTCTACATGGAATTACTCCCTGGGCCCCGTGAAGGATAGTGCCGTTAGGTTTCGTTTTTTTAAAGATTACTTTAAACATGAAATGTGAAGAAGATATTTCAATTACGAATTTATAGCATTGTAAATGTATTACTGTTAATCGTAAAAGCCTGGGGAAACTGATAGCAAGCATTTTCACACTTTTTTTCCCTTATATATTGGCTATATATACTAGCACTGTGTTGTTTCTTTATTTAATTAAACTAATGTTCTAGCTCACACATCCCTTACAAAACATAACTGCAAGAGTATATATATATATATATATATATATATGCATGAACTTTAAGTAAAACAAACAATCAGTAGACTCAAACTCACTTCTGACATCCTTTAGTCAAGCATTGACATATTTCCACCGGCATGGCAATATCAAGAAGTTCCTGCCCTGCTTTTTATTCATTATTATTGGCTTCAATTCTTCATACGCATGCATTAAAACTTCTAGCTCCGCCTCTGTGAAATATGCTGCTCACTTTTTTTTATATAATTTTTCATTGTGACTCAAACCTGTTGTTTGGGACTCCCAAACCTAAAAATGAACATAATACTATTGGCACTTTAAAATAGGGATAAAAATAAAATAAAACACTGGGTGGATTTTTTTTAATCATTATAGGATGGGTGTGTTCAGTACACACACTTTCAACACTCATTTATGTTCAAATGTGAAATTGGTGATCCATTAAAAATGTCTTTATGTATGCATTAACGCTGGGTAATTAGTAGGAAGTTGATTAAACTAACTCTTATCAGGTGTTTTGGAACCGACATACAGTATGTGGGTTTGGGGTTAATCAACCCAAAGGTTATGTTTTAACAAATGGTAAGTTAACCAAGCTTTCTGGAATATACCCCTGGTGTCTCTTCCCATCTGTAACTCCACCCTTGCCATCAGTGTGATTCTCTGCCAGCTGTGTGTTCCAGCCAGACCACCTCCTTCGTGACAGGTAGTGTAAAAAATTTTTTTTATGTCAAAATCAGCTCTTTTTCCAGCAAGTTGTTTTTTAGTCCATGTAACTTTAAATGCTAATGAGCTGTGCTAACCCTCTCTTCCATGGGATGATGACAAGCAGACTGTACAATAAACAAGCAAAGTTTACTCTGCTCTTCTCCCTGTTTACCGTAGACTTACTTTAACGTGTGTTGGGAGGAGAGGATGAATTTATGTGTTGTTAATCCCACAGCTCGGATTCAGCGTAAACTAACATGACGGGGCCCATCACCCAGTATAGATCAACTAGCATGGCCATTATACACTGTGTGCACAATTATTAGGCAAGTGAGTATTTTGACCATATCATAATTTTATCCCTAATTTACAACTCCAAGCTGCATAAACTTGAATGCTTATTGTATTTAATGCATATCAGCTGATGTGTATTTGTGTAACAAGGTGGGTGTGGCCTGAGGAGATCAACACCCTATATCAAGGTGTGCATAATTATTAGGCAGATTCTTCTCATCAGCAAAAATGGGCCAAAAAAGAGATTTAACTGACTCTGAAAAGTCAAAAATTGTAAAAATTCTTTCACAGGGATGCAACACTCTTGAAAGATATTGGGGCGTGATCACAGAACCATCTAACGTTTTGTAGCAAATAGTCAACAGGGTGGCTATAAACGTGTTGAGAAGAAAAGACGCAAATTAACCGCCAAAGATTTGAGAAGAATCAAACATGAAGCTACCAGGAACCCATTATCTTCCAGTGCTGCCATATTTCACAACTGCAACCTACCTGGAGTGTCAAGAAGTGCGAGGTGTTCAGTTCTCAGAGACTTGGCCAAGGTAAGAAACCAACCAAGTTGAATGGTCCAGAATGGTTCCAAGAATCTGAAGACTTTCTTCAAGGAGTGGTACAGGAAAAAGTCTGCATCTTTCAAGACTTTGAAGACTTTGATTTTCATGCAAGACAACGCTCCATCACATGCATCAAAGTACTCCACTGCATGGCTGGCCAATAAAGGCCTAAAAGATTAAAAACTAAGGACACGGCCCCCTTCTTCACCTGACTTAAACCCTATTGAGAACTTTTGGGCCCTTCTTAAGCAGGAAATTTACAGTGAAGGTAAACAGTACACCTCTCTGAACAGTGACTGGGAGGCTGTGGTTGCAGCTGCACAAAAAGTTGATTCTGAGCAGATCCAGAAACTGACTGACTCTGTGAGTGGAAGGCTCGTGAAGGGTGGCTATATTGGTCACTGAGGTTTTCTTTTTGAAATTTCAATAATGTTTATTTGTAAATTTTGAGTTTGTTTATTATACTTAAATGTTCAGGTTTGAGGATTTGTTAACATTTTGGATTGACCAAGAACACTGTAGTTGTACAATAACAAAGTTTATCCGCAAAAATACAACTTCCCTAATAATTGTGCACACAGTGTAAAAGTGTTTAAACTACCAAATGCATTTACTTGCACATATTTCAAAATCAGAATACAAAATATTTCATAATATAGTCAGTATGTTTGTAAATATTAATAATAATAAAAAAGGAAAAACAAAATTAAAACAATCCATTTGTCAAACTGCACTATTGCGACTGCGGTGCATCAAATGACAAGTATGGCGCATTGCCATGGAAACAATTAGGCTAAATATTGTAAATTAACGGTCGCCTAAAAAAAATCACTCTGGAGGCTCAGCTAAAATATTTTAAACTCACGTGTGAAAGGGTTAATAAAAGTAATGGATTGCGAACAGCTTGTTTTCTCCCAATCGTTAAATTATCTGAATTTAAATTATCCAACAACAAAACACTTAATCGCTTAATCGGAGACATTCTTCCCTGCACTGCACTCTCCCCACACAATGGCGGACAGTTCTAAGCTCGCTCAGGGCTGGTCTAAGGTAAGATGGCTTTATCAATCAACTATCAATGGAGCAGCCTGTCATTTTGTCAGGGGATTTTAAATTGACCCTATTGTGGATTTTATTTTTTTTTTTACCTTTCATGCAGTTTGTAACACAGCTCTAAGTAAATAAAAAAAAATACCACAAAGAATTAAATCTGAAAGTACACGTGTGTAAAGTTATTGTCTCTTAAAAGAAAGAGTCAACTGGATTAATTAAAACCAGTCCCAGTCCCAAGCCTTTTCACGTTGATGTCAAAATGAAACATTAGCATATTATGGCCCATTTTTGCATTGAATCTGAATGAAAATGCAAATTGATTCTTTTCCACTAGGTGTCGCTTTTGGAGCGGGGAAAGCTTACAAACACAGCTGAATGAAACAAACTAATCACCTGAGGGGTTCAATAGTGACTAGTTTTGAAGTCTTTGAACAAATAGGTTAAAATAAATTCATATTATCAGAAAATGAACGCATTTTTTGACCTTGCAAGCATGTCAACCTGTTGTTTGGGACTCCCAAAACCAAATTATGAACATAATACTATTGGCACTTTAAAATAGGGATAAAAATAAAATAAAACACTGGGTGGATTTTTTTTTAATCATTATAGGATGGGTGTGTTCAGTACACACACTTTCAACACTCATTTATGTTCAAACATATGCATTTTAATTAAACTCATATATATAGCTATATTGTTGTATTGCTGTATTGCTCTCCTGGGCCTACCAGACAGTTTATACACCCTCCAGGGTGGAGCAGGCGGTGGAGCAGCCCACCTGGGCCTACCAGGCAGCGAGGATGCTCTCCTGAGCCGACCAGACAGTTCGTACGCCCTCCAGGATGGAGCAGTCAGTGAAGCAGCCCATCTGGGAGGAATCAACAGAGGCAACGTCCTCCAGGGCGGATCCGACGGCGAAAAGACCCACCTAGGCACACCCAGGATGCCTACCTGGGCAGACGAGACGGCGGGAACGCCATCCAAGGTGGAGTGGACGGCAGAGAAACCCACCTGTGATCCCCAGACAACAAGGACGACCTCCTGGTCCGAACAGTCTGAGATAATTCTCTCCTGGGCCGAACAGACAGAGAAAATACCCTCCTGGGCCAATCAGTCTGTGATAATGCCCTCCTGGGCTGAACAGTTTGTAATAATGCCCTCCTGGGCCAAACAGTCAGTGATAGAGCCCTCCTGGGCCGAACAGGCAAAAATAAAGCCCTCCTGGGCCAAAACGTCACTGCTAATGCCCTCTCGGGCCGAACAGGCAGTGATAAAGTTAACAATCGACAAAGACCAAAAGACAGGGAGCGATATAAATACACAGATTAATCAGAGAGACAATACTAAATAATGTACTTTATTATTGATATAGCCTATCCTTAAAGCAGTGAAAACTGAAAACACTGATTTGTTTTTTCTTAAAAGCTGAAAAGCAGATTAGTGGGGATTTTAAAGTTTTGTATTTTATAAAGAAATAAATTACCATGGCATATAAGGCTAATGCATACACAGCATATTTACATTTATGTGATTTGGCCTTGCTTCAAGTATTTTGAGTAAGGTACTTGAATGATCATAGTCTGATTTTTTTATTTTTTTATAGTCCCTACTTTAAAATGGCAGACCTGGATCCTCTTAGTTCAGTGCACTGCTTTTTGAATTATTAATTCTAGCATTTTTTTGTGCTTTGCTTGATGGTTCAGGTCAGTAAGCTAAAATATTCAACAAGTCAGGCCGTGTTGGTTTGCCAAAAATATACTGTGCATTTGTATTGTGTTAGATGCTAGCAATCCAATTTAGCTGCCCTCTTTTATATACACAAAGCTTTGGTGTCTTGTAAAGAGAACAACATTTTCCTGTTCCCTTGCCTGTGAGTTTCAAAGAGAGTCAGAAACATGACTTATCTGTCAACCTCCTTAAAGTCTTTGGCACACACACTACTGTGTCTTACATTTTAGTGTGTGTTTGTTGTGCTGACTGCTGTACTAGCATTCCAAGGAGAATATATATTGGCAGACTTGTTGCAGAAACAAATGTAAACCTACTCTTCAGACATAATTTCTCAACATGATGCTGGTGAAACAGAGAAAAATTGCGAGCTTTTGATGTTTTCCACACTATGCCAATACTGACCCAAAATGTCAAAGGTGGATGGGCAATCGAGGAATAAAACGCAGGGTTATATAAAAATATTTAAATATAGTTTAAATATCTGTCTATTTTTTTATAGCTGATATACACTGTATTTATTTATATACAGTGTGTTTGTGTGTGTTTATGTGTATATGACCTCCCTACAATGCCTGGGCATGCTTCTGATGAGGTGGCGGATGGTCTCCTGAGGGATCTCCTCCCAGACCTGGACTAAAGCATCCACCAACTCCTGGATAGTCTTTGGTGCAACGTGGCTTTGGTGGATGGAGCGAGACATGGTGACCCAGATGTGCTCAATTGGACTCAGGTCTGGGGAACAGGCAGGCCAGTCTATAGAATCAATGCCTTTGTCTTGCAGGAACTGCTGACAAACTCCAGCCACATGAGGTCTAGCATTGTCTTGCATTAGGAGGAACCCAAGGTCGACCGCTTCGGCATATGGTCTCACAAGGGGTCTGAGGATCTTGGTACCTAATGGCAGTCAGGCTACCCCTGGCAAGCTCATGGAGGGCTGTGCGGCCCTCCAAAGTAATTCCACCCCACCCCATTACTGACCCACTGTTAAACCGGTCATGCTGGAGGATGTTGTCACATGTCACATGTGCTCAGTGTGAACCTGCTTTCATCTGTGAAGAGCACAGGGCACCAGCGGTGAATTTGCCAATCTTGGTTTTCTCTGGCAAATGCCAAACGTCCTGCACTGTGTTGGGCTGTAAGCACAACCCCCACCTGTGGACATCAGGCCCTCATACCACCCTCATGGATTCTGTTTCTGACCATTTGAGCAGACACATGCACATTTGTGGCCTGCTGGAGGTCATTTTGAAGGGCTCTGGCAGTGCTCTTCCTGTTCCTCCTTGCACAAAGGTGGAGGTAGCGGTCCTGCTGCTGTGTTTTTGTCCTCCTACGGCCTCCTCCACATTTCCTGATGTACTGGACACTACGCTGACAGACACAGTAAACTTTCTTGCCACAACTCGCATTGATGTGCCATCCTGGATGAGCTGCACTACCTGAGCCACTTGGGTTGTAGACTCCGTCTCATGCTACCACTAGAGTGAAAGCACCGCCAGCATTCAAAAGTTACCAAAACATCAGCCAGAAGCATAGGAACTGAGAAGTGGTCTTTGGTCACCACCTGCAGAACCAATCCTTTATTGGGGGTGTCTTGCTAATCATTTGCACTTGTTGTCTGTTCTATTTGCACAACAGCATGTGAAATTGATTGTCAACCAGTGTTGCTTCCTAAGTGGGCAGTTTGATTTCACAGAAGTGTGAATGACTTGGAGTTACATTGTGTTGTTAAAGTGATCCCCCTATTTTTTTGAGCAGTGTATAAATGTATGTGTATGTATGTGTATATTTTTGAAATATTAAATGTAATAAATTTGTAATATAATATAATATCGCATTCAATAAAATTTAGACAAATGCTGCTGTTCTAGTTTTTAATTGCAGTTATAAATTTAATTGTACTTCCTCACATTCACATTTGAATTCTGTTTGCCCTCTCAATTTAAATTCAAGGAATGGAATTTAAAAGGCTGAATTCTGAACCCTGTTGCATGCATCACTGATCATATGGAATGTCACAGATCCTGCTGTTGTAAAGGGTCTCATTTTCTCAACCACCCACTTACAATAGAGGAGTAATTTTTCACACCGAGGTAAAACACAAGGAGTTGAGTGTCAATTTTCAGCGGGGTGTTGCTTTGCTGCTTGCACGTGTGACTTTTTGTCCGTGAATTTGAGTGTATGTGTCATGAGAGAACAATGTGAGATGGTAAAAAAAAAATGCATGTGCTAATTGCACCAAGCTTATTTTTATGAAAATGCGTTAACATATGTACCTAGTAGAGGATGGAGTCATTTATTTCCACTTGTTCTTCGATATGGCACCCCACAGAGCTGAACTTTCACTCCACTCTGGAGCTATTGATTGAAAGCATATCTAATGGGGCCCATTGTTCTCATGGGTGCATTGCTAGAAATGTCCCCTATTTAAAAGCTTCCTCGTAAACAGTCATGTATCTATATCCTTAGCATCACCTTGCACAGACCCATTGCGAGCTGCTCAAGGCACCGTCTATTCACCAGGTGAATCATGTAGAAGTATTTTTGGTCTGGGACTTTTTAAAGTATACAGATGCCAA
This sequence comes from Enteromius unitaeniatus, assembly GCA_032359435.1. NCBI lineage: Eukaryota > Metazoa > Chordata > Actinopteri > Cypriniformes > Cyprinidae > Enteromius > Enteromius unitaeniatus. The sequence continues at coordinate 11,198,836 of JAUMHI010000055.1, forward strand.
AAATTCAGGCAGGAAAGAGAAAGGGCTGTTCCAGAGGGCTTGTTACTGTGCAGTGACTAACCAACATCGCCTCTGGCTAGAGAAGCGTATTCGGAAGCCGCCCCCCACACATACACACACACAATGCTCCTGGTGTTCTAGCTCAAAGTCACCACCGGCCATGACAGAGCTCGGCTTAAAGAAAAACAGATGAATCTCTCTTACCTCTAGCCACGGTAGCACATGTGCGACTCGCTCAGCCTTTTTTAAGCCCATGATTAATGAGCTACACCTTTCTATACAGCATTTTTTCCCTTTATTTTTTACACGCTTGCCCCAGCAGGGCGTTGTTTTCATGCTGGCATGAAATGACATGAAACGATGTGAGTTGGAGGGGAGTTGTCCTGGTTTTTCTGCTCCTTTTCCTATGGCTCCGTGGACTGTAAGCTCAGGGATTGCAGTAAATAGGGAGACTGGGTGACTCTGGAGAGGTCGGGTGGGGTGACGAGTGCAGCTGAAAAATGTTCTCCTGTCCGGGAGGTAGGAGGAGAACAAAAAACAAAACAAGAGCCAGGGGATATGAAATATTATCGCTGCCGTTGATTGAGCTTATTTAGGTCTCCTAGCATTTCAGCCACATCAGCTCTTCTCTGCGGGTGCGATTTGATGACTGGGAGTAAACTCCACCTGCTAAATAAAACCAAGTGCTCCTCCACACTTTTTCATATATGCCCTACACTTTCTGTACCTTCATACAGGCGCTATCCAGCATCTGTGACCTCCACAGCTCAACTCATTTAACATTTTTAAAGGTTGCATACTCATTTTCACAGAGTAGGCTGGAAAAGGAAGTAGAGTTGTAAGCAAAAGGCTTGCGGTTTTCATTCCGCCTGACCTGAATGAGAACTATAGGCGCAGGTACGTAAGACGATATGTGGACTGGCGTTATCAGACAAGCTCACAAGTATTTACTTTTAAAATGAAATGACATAGCCCAGTAGTTGTAAATGATTTGCTGAAAAGCAAAAAAGGCTTTTTAAGATTACTGCTGACTTTATGTTCAATTTATTTTTGTTCAATAGATGCTTCTGCTTGGAAGGTATACGGTAGTTAACCCACAAATGAAAAGGTCATCATTTTACTTACCCTTATGTCATTCCAAACCTGACTTTCATTGACTTTTTGTTTTGTGTGTGTGTGTGTGTGGTTGTTAAGGACAAAAGTGGTAATTTTGGGGTGGAGGTGTGGGGGGGTACTTTTTGTCCATTGTTGTTGTCTTTTAACATTTCTCCTTTTGTGTTCCACAGAATAAAATAAAGTCATGAAGGTTAAGAATGACTTGAGAGTGAGTATGAGGACAGATTTTTCATCCCTTCAAAGCTATGCATCCACTCAAGAAAAGACTACACTCTTAAAATAATATTGCCTAAAATGTATAGGGGGCGAGTTTAACTTTTCATTAAAAAAAAAAAAAAAAAGGTAATGGTTGCTTCACAGACACAATGGTACGAAGGATGAGGAAAATTAAATGAGGATAGCAATCAGAAGTTTGCAATGAACATTTTGATTCTATTATATTTTATGTTCTTAATAACAATAATTTAAATGGAACTCTAATAAGTTATTATTAACAGGAAAGGTAATTACACTTTACAACTGAGAAAAATGTCAATTTTGCTATCACAGAATTAATTTGTGCTGATCACACTTTGAAAGCATTTAGAAGGCCTTTTCACAAAGCAGCTGACAAATTGCAACATTAGACATGCCAGGCTGACATTGCTAAGCCATCACAATCTACATTTTATCTTCAGCGTGGAAGCTTTTCTTAAATACTATTGCCTAACCTTCTTGAACACTAAAATTTAATTAAGGCATCACATCAAATGCCCTCAATAGAGCTTAACCTGCTCAATGTCATTGAGAGAACAAAGACATAATCAAAAGACAGGATAAAACCCTTAAACTCTGGCCTTCGGTAATGAGTCTGTTTTTCTCCTCTTTTCTCCTTGTACTCCCCCTCCTCATGGCCTCATTCAGTTTCGGCCCTTTTTATTCTACGTTCTGTAATATTCTTACAGTGATGCCCTTGCACTAGTATAATGTGCTGATATAACATTATTTGGATACCTTAGTTGCAGTAAAAGAGAGAAAAGTCATAATTTACCATGATTTGAGAGTATCTGTGCAAGCTATAAATTATGAATGCACTGTAACAAAACACGGTCACAGCCAGAATCGCATTTATCAAAGTAATTGAAGGCATGACACACAGTACACAACAATGTTACAGCATGGTTGCACTAGCATTTTTTAAGAGGACTATGGGCAAGGCAGAAAAAATTGGCCTCTTCTCAGAGGAGAAAACAAACAAAAAAAAGAGCAAAAGATATGGGGAATAGTTGTTGGGTGCTGTGGTGAAACCTAATAATTAGGCTGCTGATCTGGTGTAAGCAAAAAAAAAAAAAAACTTGCTGATTCTGACCTCTGTTTTAGTCCCTGGGCTTGAAATTTATGCCCACACAGAAATCCCAAAGGGAGAAACTGTCTTTCCGTGCCTGTGAGCTCAGGGGGGCAAGCTAACTCAACCAAAAGATCTTAGAAATAGGATAACATCCCCAGAGAGCTGTTGCCCCAAAGCAGGTGAGCCAAAGCAAGAGGCCCAAAAGTTGGGGCATATCCACAAAAACCTGGATGATTATGTGTGCAAACCCCAGTGCTTTCTAACGCCAAAAGTAAGAAATCAACATAGAAACAAAAAATATAGACATCAGGTAGAACCAGAAGTTACTGTACAGTCTCAAATCCAGCTTGGCTAATTAAAGCACAACTATTACTGCATGGTTACTAGAGCTAAATCTATGATAAGCTATTCTGACAGTTAGGAAATGGCAAAACCTTTATTTGTAGCTATTGACATTGACAAAAACTGATTTACGATTTAAATTGATTATCCCCCCTAGTTAAAATTAAACATTTACAGATGACAAAGAAATTGTTCAAAACATGATTTAACTTTATTTTGTTTTCATTTTCACAGCAGATTTCCAGTTAATATATATTTTCCTCCCATGTCATATTTATTCCCTTCAAGGAGTTCCGTAGCCACTTTCTTTCCATACACAAAACTACGGGAGCCAGAGGGGAGTGTCAGCGGATGTTAAAGAGAAAACATTTTTTCATTAAAACAAGCTGATGTAAACTACACATTCAAGTAAATTGATAAAACTTATTTAAATTAAATAAGTCCTGAAGACCGGAAATATAAGAAAGCTACTATGAAGGATGTGTCCTTATATATACTTTTTGGTGTTAGAAGTTGTTAGAAGATTATTATTTTTTTTTTTTTATTAATTTTTTCTTTTTGAGTAAGAGCCTTTTAATATTGATGAACTTCACAAAAGTGGTCTGAATGCTTTGTTTATGATTCGGTTTTTGGTTTGAATGATTCAAAAAAAAAAATTTCTTGTTGCAACACAAAGCAATTGTATGGCTTCAGAAGGTGTATTGTGCAATTCTAGACCAAAGTGGAGTTGTATGGACTACTTCCAATGACATTTTTATCATACTTGTTTATCCCTTTTAAACCTCAAAACACCAGAGTAATTGTAACTAAACATGGTAAAGAGTGACTAGTCTTTGGAATTTCTTCATTAGTTTTTCCCAGAAGATAGAATGTGAGGATGAATAAATGGAATGGTTTTCAGTTTTGTGTGAAGTATTTCATCAGAGCGGTTTAAAAACATTGTTTTAACTTCATAAATTTAGCGCATCTGGTATCTCTTTGAAGACAAAATGGCTTTAAATCTAAAAAAACTTAAATTACACAACCTGTTAAACTCTTTAAGCCGACCTGTGACAGTCAAACTCCCTGTGATGTGCTCTGAGAGACCGGGCATATTTTTTAAAATTCCCAATACTTTAGATGCAGGTGCAGAGTTTTTGCTCTTGTAAACCCATTTGCAATTGACTAATTTGTCTTGCTTTCATTCTAAAGTGTCTGATAACAAAGCATTTACCAAAGGAGTAAAGATGTAGAAATGGTGGTAATGCCTATTGCCTTGCGGGATTGCTAACTTCAAGTAGACAAAGTTTTCTTTTATGCTGGGTATTTATGACTCCATTAGGACTCTGCAAGAGATGCTCAATCTTGTTTTTGAGCACACTGATCTCTGACAGCTGCTGCTTCACTTTAATCTTACTCCTTATTCACTTATCATCAGTTTCCCCAAGAACAGAAAAAGACGGCAAACTAGGTAAAACATCAAATCAAAGCCAATAACAGAAATTTTTGCAGAGTTAGGGAAAAAAGGACAAGGTGGAAAACAGAGGTGAGATTAGATCTCATTACGTTGAGTTTTTTTTTTTCCTAGGGGTTAGCTAGAGAAGCTTGTGATTTCTTCAGCAGAATTCTGAGTTACATCATGCCAAGTAATACTGTGGTAAGGAGCTAATGCTCTAATGTTATTCTCAGTGGACGCAATAGCTGTAGCAGTATAGCAGGTCTTTGTTCAAGTGCTGTTTTCCCCATTTCAGGTTTTAACTATTCTCAGTAAAATGCTTTTAGAGGGAACTGACAGGTTTAAACTGGGGTCTGGTCAGATTATAGAGGCTACAGTAGAATACGGGCAGTACAGTAAGTGTGAGTAATAACTAACTGGTCTAAAATGGTTAATAATTTAGTAACATTCAGGTAATGCATGTTACATTATACATTTTATACATGATTTTATTTAATACATTGTAATATTGACTAACAACCAGTAATCTGGCAAAATAATTATAGATAATACTCAATTATGTCAGTTTTTTTTTTTAAATATCCACTGTTGTATATCAACGTTTGTGCTTATTCTCCAGATATAACTTAACAGCTTCAACATCTGTGATTGCACTAGATGTATTAGTGTGACACCAACCGCTAGACGTCTTTCTGCACACAGATGGCAACAGAGATGCAAAGCACAAGACCAGAGTGTCAAATTGAGTAGTCAACTTGCATTTAGCAGACACTTCAGACTGGGATTGGTAGCGAGGTAAAGAACGATTCCAGAGTGGGTGGCAGGCAAGCGAGAGCATGAACCCCTACTGTCAAGCGCAAGTCTGCCCCTTGATATTAATCCCCTGAAAGCTGTTTTCTGCTATGGATTAGTGACAGGAGAACAAGGCTTAGTGCTCCCTGTAGCAGAGATGAAACACCTTGAACAGGTGCTTAGATGTAGAAAGACTTTTTTGCTGAAATACAGAGAACTTTTCCCAATTTTATCCAAACTGAATTCATTGGAAGGCATTTACTGAGAGAGTTATTGCTGTGACACAGAAGGATGCGACCAGTCTGATGCCTTTGAGCTGCCCTCTTTTACACCCAAAGTTAAAAGATATTAAATCCATCTCACAACAGTTTTGTTCTTCTTTACACAGTCAATGAACTGTTTTGTGCAAGATCAGCAGACTGTGTCCTGAACACACACATACAGAACGGGTCATGGTATTAATAGCGCCTGGATGCTTCAGTGTTGTCCTTGAATGGTGCATTTGCCATTATTCCAGTGTTTATTTTGGCCCGTGCACCTGGTGCGTCATGGCACATAGCGTTCCCTAGGGTTGAAACAGTGGGCCGCTCATCCTGTAATGCATTGCTCCGCTCACCTGTTAGTTAGAGAAAGATGCATGGCCTCTGTGGCATAACAAGATGGATGATCAGCAAAAATGCGCTAGCCTCGGCTACCCTGGAGGTGACCCAGACCTGCCTAGTGAAGAGAAGCTTAAACACACACTTGCTTTTTCAGTGAAGGAAAGGTCACGATCGGTATTGCCACAGCCACTTAGTATGTCACTGTTAACTTATACGTTATCAAAAAGGCTCCTCATACTAGGTGAGGATCAGAAAGGACAGCGTTGAAGTTTATATGTGTTCATTTTGAATTCTTTAAATGGTGCTTTGTTTCACCACCCTTGTTTAATTGACTCTTAAAGGAAAACCATTTTTTCATATTCCACCATGTTCTTCCCTCAATTTAGAAGCGTAGATATGTACTTCTCCTGTCTAATAGGGAAAATGTGTAAGTGTTTGGTGGTTTCTAAATGCATCCCTGTTTGGATCCTAAGGAATAAATGGAGATAAACTAAATGCTAACATAGTGGAACTGCACACTAGAGAGATTAAGTGCAAGCGCTGAGATGGGAGAAATATGTACTGTATCATCTCATCGTTGAGGTAAGAACATAGTGGAATATGGAAAAACTGTGGCATTTTCCTTTAAAATTAGAGCTTCATGGTGTGATGGTTGATTGATGCTTACATGAAGAACCTTTAGCATCCATAGTACTGCATAAAATAACTGTTTTAATGGTAAAAAACTGTGAAAATGCTACAAACCTGTAAACTGGTTAATGGTAAACTCCCGTAGGACTTTAAAAATGTAAACATTTAAACAGACATCCCAGAATTCCCTCTTCTTGGATCGCCACCTTACCGTGGTGGAGGGGTTTGAGTGCCTGAATGATCCTAGAAGATAGGTTGTCAGGGGCTATATGCAAAAGGCAAAAAGGTCCTAGATGACAGGCCAGACAAAGAGCGGTCCAGAAAACCCCATATGGAAACAACCACATCTGGACATGTGACGTCGCCCGGTATGGCACAGCCGGGGCCCCACCCTGGAGCCAGGCCTGGGGTTGGGGCTTGTATGCGAGTGCCTGGTGGCCGGGTCTTACCCCACGGGGCTCAGCTGGGTTCAGCCCGAAGGAGCAACGTGTGGCCCCCCACTTGCTGGAGGGACCATAAGGGGCCAGTGCTTTGTGGGTTGGGTGGTGGTCGAAGGTGGGGACCTCGACGACCCGATCCTCGGACACAGAATCTGACTCTTGGGACATGGAATGTCACCTCGCTGGGGGGGGAGGGGTCAGAGTTAGTGCGGGAGGTTGAGAGGGGCGGCGGGCTGGTGTGGGCTTGCTCATAGCCCCCCAGCTTAGCCGTCATGTGTTGGAGTTCACCCCGGTGAACGAG